>CAUYRT010061871.1:0-149491 GCA_963574885.1 Lepilemur ruficaudatus | reverse complement strand
TTGTGTGTCCTCCAAGTTTCTCCTCTCAGTGACTGTAGTCCCTACTGCACCCTGACTGCCATTCCTTTAAGGATGAATTCTTCCCCAGTTGGAACTCTAAACTGGATATTAAGTGACAAGTCTTCTCACCTAGGTACCTTCCCCTAACTACTTTCCCCCAGGGTCTGTGGTAGAGCTGGAGAAGCAACAGGAGGAATGTTTTACACCCCTAGACCCCACCTACTTCTCTGGATTAACCACCAAGGAGTTGAGGAGATAACTCTTCCCATCCACCCCTACCCGTTTCCCTTTCATCCTCACACAGGCTTGACCACCAGCCTGTCCTGAGAGCCATCTGTCAGCCTTGACTGTCCAGTCATCATTTTTTTTCCAGGAGTCACCTTAGTGGTTAATGAAAGTCATCAACTTTCAGAGGCCTACCTTGGCGTGCCCAGTGTTCCTTGATGGATACAAAACATACATTGCTTTTTACAACCCTCATTGCACTCCCCTTTTCTATTAAGATTTTTGAAACTTAAAAAATAGCAAATTGACTTATAAAAAGTTCATTTGAGGGGAAACTTTATTTGTATTGCTCTTTGATTGTCATTATATTGCTTATTATTATGAATCTTTTGATAATAGCTATACACTACTATTAAGTTGGTTAATAGGCTTAGGTTTTACCCTTTAAAATCAAATTAAAATATATAAAGAACTCTTACAACTTAATCATAAAACAGCCCATTAAAAAAAAGAGCAAAAAGGCCAGGCATGGTGGCTCCCACCTATAATCCCAGCACTTTAGGAGGCTGAGGCAGGAGGATCTCTTGAGACCAGGAGTTTGAGACCAGCATGGACAACATAGCAAGACCCTGTCTCTACAAAAAATAGAAAAATGTGCTGCACGTGGTGGCACATGACTGTAGTCTCAGCTACTCAAGGGGCTAAGCAGGAGGATTGCTTGAGCCAAGGAGACATAGGAATGGCTAATAAGCACATGGAAAGATACTCAGTGGCATTAGGGAAATGAAAATTAAATTTGAGATACCACTTCACATTTACTTAAACATAAGTTTACCATATTACTCAACAAATACAATCCTAGGAATTGGATAGCCAAGAAAAGTGAAAACACACAAAGACTTGTACTGGAGTGTTCATAGCAGGACTATTTAAAATTGGAAAACATGCAAATGTCCATCAACTGTATAAATAGATAAATACATATGATATATCCATGTGAAGAAATACTTTTCAACAATACAGTGGAAGTGACTACTGATAACATGCTACATCATGGACAGAATTCAAAACATTGTGCTAGGTAAAAGAAACCAAATCTCTCTTTTCTTCATCCTCTTGTAGAATTGCCCCAATAGTGGTGACTACAAAATAAATTGACCTTATAACTGGCCAAGGAGAAGCAGAAGGAACATGCTGTTTTATTTTAAAAGCGGGGAGGAAGATCCCTTAAAAAAAAGTTTCTTCTCTTATATACAGAAAAATCTTAAATGTTTATACATATATTGTGTTGGTGGATTTGAAGGTTGACTTTATGACTTTCATGTTTGTAGCTTCTACCTGGAATACCCTTCCATTCTAACTTCATCCTAAACTTTGTTAGAGACTTATGCATAGCAGAGTTGCAGCCATGTCATTTCCTGGCTCCTACCTCGGAAGCGCTTTGCAAGTCAGTCACAGTGAAGAAGACAAACCAGACAGAAGCCACTCCTTCCTCTTGAATGGAACTGGGCTTGGGAAGAGAAGGCGCACAGGCTTAGCCCCAAATCTGCCTGTCCTTTTGCCACCACATTGTAACATGAAGCTGCAAGGAGACCAAGAGTTCTCAATTCAGACCTTTCCTCCAGATTCCCAAACTGAAGTTCCATATTTATTAAGCAATAACTTGCCATTCCTGCCTTCCCCCAGCCCCTGGCAATCACCATTCTACTTTCTGTCTCTAAGTAGTTCATGTAAGTGGAATCATACCATATTTGTCCTTTTTAGTGGATTATTTGCTCAGCATAGCATATTTAAGGTTTATCTGTGTTGTAGCATGTTTCAGAATGTTATTCCTTTGTTAAGGCTGAATCCATACATCCATTGTATGCATGCACGACATTTTGTTTATCCATTCTTCCATCGATGGACATGTGGATTGTTTCCACCTTTTGACTGTTGTGATCAATGCCGCTATGAGTATGGGTGTACAAATAGCTCTTCAAGATCCTGCTTTCATTTATTTTTGGTATATAACCAGAAGTAAACTTGTTGTGTCCTATAGTAATTCTTTAATATTTTGAGGAACTGCCATATGATTTCACAGGGGCAGCAGCATTTTACATTCCTACCAGCAATGAACAGAGTTTCAGTTTCTCCACATCCTTGCCAACGTCTGTTATTTTCTGGTTTTTTGATAGTAGCCATCCAAGTGAATGTGAAGTTGTCTCTCATGTGCTTCTGATTTGCATTCAGGTCATTTTGAAGGTAGGTTTGTCAAGATGAGAGAATGGAACATATTTTATTAGACAGTTCATGAGCATGACTTACAAATTGTAAATTTTTATACATTTAGCATGTGAGTTTCTATTTGCACTTTTGCCCTGGTTTTCAGAAAATTTAAGGCCTATCCTGTTTTCATGCAGTGCACTTGACGAACATAGCAAAGAAATGCTGAGAATGTTCGGGAAAGTCCATGTTTAAACTTAAGTTGCTCTGATAATTTTCTGTGAGGAAACATTATGAAAAATAATGTGCAAAGCAAATTTATTCACATTGAAACATGCTGATATGTTTTGAAAGATTTTCTCCAGTACATTAGTTTCTCTTTAAACTCCACATTTAAGTTACATTAAGAAGCTGAAATTAAGCTATAAAGATAACACTTATGGAGCCTTGAAATTGCTTTCTGAATTTTTCCTTACAAATGCTATTCCCTGTCCCTTCCCTTTAAAAAAGGAAAAGAAGAAATAAACAAACACTTTTCATATGTATACACCTAACATGTGTCTTTTTGGGTTTTATTTAAACTTGAAACATTCTTGTTTAACTATTTTTTAAATCATAATCGATGACAATACACACATTTGTAAATCTCTGTTCCAAATATTTAACACATTGTATACATGTTAACTGTTACTGACAAATTTCGGGCTCTGGACTTAAAAAAAAAAAATCTTCCATTTCTGCATGTATATTAGTCCTGGAAGGTGCTATTAGTCAGGAAGATTTTAGTTCTGTGCTGTTCTTTTCCAGAATGTAGGACATATAGATGTTTGCTTATGTGAAATTTAAAAGTGACTACTATTTATTTCTGACTGAGGACTTTATCATTGAGGATGATAAAGGACTACACCTTTATCCTTACACCTACTTAAACTCTTGGGGTGAATTAAAATAAACTCATGGGTCTCATTTGATTAAACATTTTAAATATCCCAGCATCCCTGATTTGATTATTTGAATGTATCAGATTATCACATGTACCTTGAAAATTTGTAGATCTAATATGCATCAATAAAAAATATTTAAAATATATAAAATTTATTCATACTCATTTATAGCATACTTCTTTTTTCTCTTTTATATATTGGTGCTTGATGTGAGGTTTAATTTGGAGAAAAGGATTTTACTTATAAAAATAATGTTAAACAATTAAATTTAGCAAAAATGATATTAAATGGATGTTCAGTCTCTTAGTGCTCTCCATTCAGATGATGGCAATATAAATGTTCACATATTATGTTTAGGAATCAGTATGTTTTATCATATAGCATTTAAGAAAGACACATTTTTCAGTTACAATCTTAGTGTTCTTTTATTTTTTTTTCTCTTCAAATGCTTTTTGTGCCCACATCCCCTATGTAGTTTAATTAAGTTGGTGATTTGGGTTGGAGAAATGTACACAGGAAGACAAAGGGAGGATAAGGATAGAGAGAAGATGATGGATAAACTTATTTTGCACTGTCTTTACAATAAAGTAGGAACGAATCTATCTTCTAAGCCATGCCTAAAGTAGAGAAAGATAGTTGGATCAAACCATACATTGCCTTATACTACTGACGCCTGTGTAAACGACTGTATATAGGGTCATCTCTGTCTGTTGTGCCTTTATCCAGATTGCTTGGGTGTACAAAAGGGAGATGTGATAATAGATCCCAGTTAAAATAGAAAAGTAAAGATCCAACAGTCTCACCACTCGATATACATCCAAATGGTATGAAATCCGCATGTCACAGAGCTATCAGTACTTCCATGTTCATTGCAGCATTATTTATGATACCCAAGATATGGAATCAGCCTTAGTGTCCATAAGTGGATGAATGGATAAAGAATATGTGTTATATGTACATAATGGAGTACTATTCGGCCTTTAAAAAGAGGAAAATCCTGTTATTTTTGACAACATGAATGAATCTGGAGTGTCACTTATGCTTAGTGAAATAAGCCAAGCACAAGAAGACAAATACCAAATTATCCCACTTATATGTGGAATCTGAAAAAGTTAAGCTAACAGAAGTTGAGAGCAGAATGGTGATTACCAGGCCCTTAGGGCAGATGGGGATTGGGGAGATGTTGATAAAAGGATAATTTTTAAAAATAGAAAATTAGGCTTGCTCTAACTAAAAGAAAAGAATCCCAAAGAACAGCTTAAATTTCTAACAACCATATTTCCTACTAAATACCTTGTACTCTCTAAATATTAACAATAAATATTCAAGATTCAGCAAGTTAATAGCATATATTCATTTATCAGAAAGAAGGCGTTTCTCGTCTGTCTTTCCTAAAATATTTAAGGATATCTATATGCTTAAACTCTTGGTTCTGTTGTCTTTTGAAAAGATGCTAACTTTTTTCAAATATCTTTATACTTCTTTGTTCCCATTTCTGTATTCGCTTATTTAGTTACTGATGTAATTATGCTTACGGTGAGTATGTTACAATTTCTTTTGTTCTTATGCTGGTAAGATTTATATTCTTGTTTCTTTGCCCTCTTAAGTAAATGAAATGAGTGAAGGAATGAATATGAGTTTTATCTCTATCTCTAGTGACCCTTTCTTTCTAATTCCTCAAATAGAAGCATGCCAAGTTCCTTCCAGATTTTTACAATTTGTTTCACATATAGGTGCCATCATTATTAAATATATATTAAAAGTTTGTTGACAATAAATGACATTATGTAGTCCATTTTTGCCCTTGTTCAATTCTACTTTTCCTTGTTTTTAGTATTTTCTTACAAAGCATTGAATAATAGGGACATAATCCCTGCCTTCAAGGAGTTTACTAGTCAGTAAATAAATGGTTTGGGGCAACAAATTGTGATAGATGTTTTTGTCGGTGCCTAATGCTTTGAATCCAAATACTCCAGATGGCAGTTAGACACTAGGCTAGTAGCCAATGAGAGAAGTTGTGTTTTTAGCAGTTTGGAGAAAATAAGCTATATGGAGAAGTGGCAGGAATTTACCACCTCTAGGAATTAATGAAATAGTCTAGCTTAGAATTTAAATAGGCTGTTTGTGGAATTTCTCCACTACTAGCACTGAAAAGTACTTACCCAGGATATGTAAGTAAAATGGGTATCTTCATATGGAAATACCATTAATCTAACAGTGGCATAAAAGCCATGTTGTCCAAATATAGTTGAACTACTTTTTCCCCAAATAGCAACAATTGATTAGTACAAATTAAAATATCTGTTCTTTATCATCCCATCAGACACTTTTTTGACCTTATACTGGATCATTACAGCTCAGCAGAAAGAATACTTATTAATGAACTGTCAACTCATTGCCTGGCAGTACTTTGGTTCACATGATAGTAAATTATAAGAAAAAATACCAACTAGGCTTGGTTAAGATAGATGCAATACAAGCTTATGTTGTTATAGGTAGGGGACATCATACTCTTTATTCTTAAAAAAAGAGAAGTCTTTTAATAAGCTATATTTTATGGAGAAGTCCATGATAAGGCTCTGGCATTTTCACAGTTACAGTGCAGGAGTATGGGAAAAGCTCTCTGTATGAATTAGTTCTTCCTTAAAAAAAAAAGAAAAAGAAAAAGAAAATATATTATTTGTGTGTGTTTGGACTGTCTTACAAAGATAGTATGATAATTATACACAAATAAGAATAGATGATAGTTGAATATTTATTTATGAAATGAAGACTTACCGTAAATTGTATCATTCTGTTCCTCTGTTTCTTTTTTCTTTTCCCATTAGTTGGCAATGTTTATGTGCCCACTATACTATGAACTTGAAATTATTTTTTCCATCTTCATTTTCACAGCTGTTCACTTCATGTTCTTAGGATCAAAATCATAACTGCTAAATGTTGATAACCTCATAGCTGATATTCCTGTCCTATTTTTATCCTAGTTAAAAGCATCATATACATTGCTGTCATACAGTCGTGGCTTTCTCTTACCTATATATTCAGTTAAAACTCTTTTTCTTTAGTCCAAGAGCTCCCATAAGGTGACCTTGGCCTACAAAACCAGGACTGTTTTCCTCTACCAAGGCTATACACTCCAATTAGGTCACTGTCCTTAAACACTGTGCTTTTTCAAGTGTTTTATATACAGTATGTGCTTTATTTCTCATAGCATCCTTATAAAGTCAGTTCTATTTATCCTTGAATTTACAGATTAAGTAATTGTGGCTCACAGAAGTTGTCCAAGTTCACATAGTTTGGAGCTGGGATTAGAATTCGGTTCTGCCTGTATCCAGGCTCTTGCTTTTTAACTGTTCCACTAGAAGTAGAAACTGTGGTCCTTGGAGGAGTTTAAAATGTTGAAGAGACAAAAATGTAGGTTGTGGAGAAATTTGAGACAAAAGCAAGAATTGCTTGCGTGTGTGTGTGTGTCTGTGTGTTCACATACTTGTGAACACTGGTACCAGGAAGACACTTAATAATCAAGAATAGATTCTAACCTAATCTTATGTGATTGTTTTCTTAAAAAAATTTTCTGCAGGAGATACGGAGATATGGGAAGTGAAAGGGGATAAGAATCAATATTTTAAGTAATATAAATACTAGAAAACCTCGTGGCATTTTAGAGATCACAAATCCCTAACAAATTAGTTGCATGTTAAGAGTCAAGTTATTCTGCAAGGCTAAACTGCTGTGATTCTGGCTAAACTAAAGAAGTCAGTGCTCTCTCGGCTTCAGCCTTTTATGTTTAGTGTCTCTCAGTTCGTTTCTGGTTTATAGAGTAACTTCACTGTTTTTCATAAAAGTACACTTATCATAATACACCTTTGGGTTTTAACTGCCATCCTTTAAAGAAAGATGTTAACCAGATTTTTCTTTGAAAATATATATAAAACATAAGTGGGTTATATAGTTCACCAAATGCTTGTTACTTCAGATGGCCATCCAGTAATCGCTAGATTTCGTATCCCTTCCCCCTCAACAAGGTCAGCCAATGGTTCTGTGACCTCACTCAGTGCAGACACCTGTTACTATTCTTGATTTTGCTTCAAGAGCATGTGATAAATGAAAGAAACTATTAATCATTTCTTGACTCCTTTGTTTCAAAATCAGTCAGTACACACATTTTAATGGATAGAAAAATGAGCCTAATTTTTTGAAAGATTGAATTAAGTCACAGCAGCTTTTTATTTCTTTTGTAAGTTGTCCACTCTTACATATATAGCCCAGTCAGTAGAAGAATTATTGTCAGTTCTTTTAAGACTACTGAACTTTCCTATTAATTTGTGAATGGTCAAATTAGGATCCAGCAGCATTAAAATTCCTGTTTTGATCTTATCTGTACAGACCCAAAGTATGTTAGATTCTCTAGGACTTGAGGCCCTTTTTGCTTCTGTAATGTAATGTAAAGTTTAGGAAAACATATATTTGAAAGAAATTAACGTGTGTTGGAGTTAGGTATTTCCTGGTCCTATTTCCATACCTTGGCAAGTCAAGAAAATTTGATACACTTGGAGAATGCAACGATCTGAGAATAGTGGAAAATTAATCACAGTTGGGGAAGAGTAACACTAAAATTTGTCCCCTCATGCAGAAGCCAAATATGAGGAAGGAGATATGGAAGACTGGGGAGAAAGAACAGCTTCCTCCCTAATGTTAGCCTGGTAGGCTTATGAAATATTCATCATAAAATTACTTCACGTCTCTGTATTATATGGAAATACCGTCAAGACAGATGATGCTATACTCTTCTTACAGAAATATTAGTATGTTAAATGAGTCTATCTCTTTTACAAACTTCCCTTTCAACTCAAAAGCATTTCTTAGGACAATTTAGCTCAGATACACCTTAATTTCATATTTAAAAGGGCAAAAATAATGCATTTATTTGAATGAGGGAAGAATGTATATGATTGTTTTTATTCCAAGTATGTATCATCTCCAACCTTTAAATTCAATAAAATGTTTTAGAGTTTTTGTACTTGTATTTTTAATAGTAGTGCTTATATTTCTTTGGAAGTTGTAAGTCTGTGTATAGTGACTAATATTTAAACATCGAATCACCTGTAATGAATCATTGGTTAAACTATTTAAATATCAATGACACAAATAACCCATAATTTTTAAAATATTAAGAAATAATTCTTTAAGAATCAAAATTAAATTTTGAATTACTATTTTCTTTACATTGTTTTACCTACAGATGTTTAATGTCCCATGTCATCTTTAGTAATTATGAAACAATCTCATTTTTAGTATATGTTAAGCCATTAATAGGAATTGTTATCCTCTGGTAATAACATCCAGCATAGCCATTTTCAAAGACAAGGACACAATGTATAATACAGTGTGAAATTATAAAATAGTTATCTAGCTAGTTTGTGAAAATACATATATGTTTAAAATTCAGTGCTAGTAAATGCATTCTGCTGGGAAAATTTTTAATTTGCAAAGTGATGTCCTAGGATGATTGGTTGTTTTCCTAAAGACTTTATAAACAGTTTAGGATGATGACAGAAAAAAGACTGCTTTTCTAATTGCAGTGCAGATATAATGCATCGATTTTAGCATAGGTGTGTAAAATGGATCAATTCTGATAGTTTTTTTTAAAGTACACTTCCAAGTCTTCATATTTGAAGTGAATTATTCTTTTACTTTTTTATGTAATCTAAGACATTAATTCTTATCCTTCTTTTATTGATTACAATAAGAAAAAATATAATTATTCCAAAAAAACCATATGAGGACAATCATTAATGATAATACAAATATACTTCTCTGGTTTTTTGATCTTTCTCTGGAATGTACCTTATATTACTTTGCATAAAAATAAGATATAATTTTTATCAATAATTTGAATGTCTTATTTTCATTTAGGTCATAGTATCTGGAAACTGTGAACATGCATATATATTTTCATTTAAATATGTGCTGACTCCAGTTTTCATTACATCATTTATAGAGAGACCCCACTTGTCAGGATCTTCGGCTTATCCTGAGCAATTTTATCTTTCAAAATTTCTCTTTCAGAAAAACATCAAAAGAATCCAGATAACTATTTCACAGTACTTCTCCTTGGGAGCTTTTTTCCTTAGCATCAGTTGCTTGATTATAAAAATTCTAGCTTGCCAATGATAACTACACATGGAATCTCAAGACAAATGTGAAATAGGAAATTGTTTGGGGGGGGTGTTTATTTAATAATTGCTTCCTCATACACATATACAAAGTGCTAAATAAAGATGGAAGGCGTATTAATCTAAATATTTGATGTGATGATTTGAGTCAAAAGCAACCTTGTTTTAGGATACTATATCATATGGCTATCATTATCAAAGTTTATAAAATTTTTCTTTTAATTTATTAATAACTTAGAGAATTGTATTGGTTATTCAGTAAGAATTATTAAGTGATGGCTTAGTGGAAGAGTGTGTGTTTTAGACAGTATTGCTTTAAACTCTAATGCTTCAGATAATTTGAGATTTGTCTTGTTTATATGTCATGAAGTAAAGTGAACTTCTGGCAAGCATCCAGTTAGTTTTTATCAATGTAGGTAGACTAACCAGATAATGTTCTTCAAATACTTTCCTTCCATTCCCTATCAATGCCTTTTCTGTATTTCCACACAAGTAATACTCAGAAAAATTGTATATGAAGCTGTACTTTGTGTAACACACTATGCAAATTTAAAGAAGAGCAAAACGAGCTCTTGACCAAATATGATATAATTACCCTCTGTAGACATTGGAAAAGATAAATATGGATGACTGTTATTTGCTTTGAGTCGCAGGACATACTAAAGCTGAGATCCTTTATATGTGGTATCTGTCGTTTCTCCTGTGAGAAGTAAGTCAAGAAAGTTGAGGTGACAGCTTCTTCCTTTAAATATTCCAGGGCACTAAACAAAAACACTCATAGGAAAAATACCATATCTGAATATCGGTACTTTCTGAAAAGTGTGTTTATTTTATTATTCATAGTATTTTTCTTTCTCTCTCTTTTTCTTCTGTAGCAGTTATATGCTGCCCAGCTAGCTGCAATGCAGGTGTCTCCAGGAGGGAAGCTCCCAGGCATACCCCAAGGCAACCTTGGTGCTGCTGTATCTCCTACCAGCATTCACACAGACAAGAGCACAAACAGCCCACCACCCAAAAGCAAGGTACCCTTTGAAGTAGCTACCTGTCTTGCCACTTAGATTTTTATTTTTCATTCGGTGGTATTTATTGAATGTCTGTTATATGCCAGCAACCAGGCTAATCTCTGGGTATACAAGAAGGTAAGAGTCTAGAAAGGGCAGATAGGTATGAATGTAAATTTATCAGCATACACTTACCCATTCATTTGTTTAATAAATATGTATTGATAGCTATAGTAGGAAATGTGAGTGATAAAAAGATTTATCAGATGGGAATACTGTACCCAAGGAGCTTACAGTCTTATAAAGTACTATTTATAAAAGTAGCCAATTAGCCATACTCTATGGTTCAGAATAATAAGTTTTATAAAGAGTTACAGATACAGTACATCAGAGGTTACATTACGAAGAGATCGCCGTGAGTGAGACATCCAGGCGAGTGTTTGCCAAAGAAGGGGCAACTGAAATAAACCTTAAAACATGAGTAGGATTAGGACATATATAAAGTGTTTTTTAAATTTTAATAACTGTTATAATATGATACAGTATAGATATAAATTTAGGTATATCACCCACCCAATAAAATTATCATGTAAAAAAAATGAAGATAATGATATTACAAATAAGACTATTTAGAAATAGTTTTGTTTTTAGAGCTAAAGAAACATTTCCTGAGAACATACGGAAAAGGAGGGATCAGGGGAGATTCAAATAATGTATGTTTCTTCACCTAAAAGGAGAGAGAATCAGAAAAAATGATCTGAAGTTTTTTTGTATTTGTTAAGATCTTAGTTAGATGATATTGTATAAATACAGTAAGTTTTCTATGAAAGAAGTAAGAAGAGTTGCCATAAAGTGATATTCCCTGAGGTTAATCAGGGAAATAGCCACAAATATTTTAACTGTATTAGAAAATGTTGAGTAGAAAACTAACACAGTTAATTTAGCCCCAAAATAACTTCAAAATAGCTTTTTTTTTTTTTTTTTGCTGATTTACCTAGAAAATTGCTTCTATTCTCCATCTAATAAATGCTGTGTTGAAGCAGGCTAATAGGTTAAGAGTAGTCACAATGATTAAAAGAAATACACAGATAAAAGCATTAGGAAGTACTGAAAGAGAAAAATTCTAGAATTTTAAAAAATCCTTCTCCAGTACCCTGGTGGCTCTACCAGGAAGTCTTTCACTGTTACTATATTACTCCAGAGAGTGAGTCAGTAAGAAGACATCAATCAATTTGGGAGAGAGCACTTCAGCCTCCGTTGTTCTAGAACTTCCTAGTCCTTTTCCGTGTTATTGAGAGAGAAATAACTTTGGGAATGTAATTTAACCTGGACAAGGACCTTGGATCATGATTCACCAGCATATGTGCAAATATATATTGAAAAATACTGCGCACACTATGGTGGCATTAGGGAGTATACATATGCCACCTCTAAGATCTATTTCAGCTGTTTAATGGACCTTGCATGTTCTGTGCTTAATGTATATTTAAGGCCTAGTTTGCTTTTCTTCATAATCACAGCAGCATGTAAGTTTTAAAAACTTGGTAATAATAACATTTACTAAATAAAATTTAATTTTAAAGCAGTGATATTTCGGCTTCTCTGTGGACCAGCAATCTTAATGTATTACATGTACAGGCTAACTTTGAGTAAAATAAATAGCTGTAGCAGCACAGTCATTGTCACACACAGCTACTTTGGTGAGTTATTATTCTCTGGTTTTTTCCCTTGATTTATTGATGTGATTTCACAGGCTGTTTCATAATGATGCTTTCTTTACATTAGGATATTTCATTTATGATTTTGGGTTATGTAGTTCACTTTTAAAGGACATATAGATTTTTTTCTTACCCCTGGAATAACTTTCTATCATTAGTATCTTCTCTCCAAATCACTAATACAAATAATTTTGAAGCTTTTGATGTCAATCAACCTCATTCATTTATGTCTATTAGTTTGTCCACTCATTCATTTGTTCATTTAAATATTTCAGTGATACTTTCTTAGGTAACCATGGTAAATGCTAAAGTGACTGACAGTTTGCTTTGCCAAGATTAGGAAACTGCTTTAAGAGCTATATGTTTCTATATATTCATAGAATCTTATAGACAGTGCAAAAGAGACTGATTATTTTAGTAAAGTTGGAATTCTTCTACATCCCATGGCTTTATATACCTTTGTTTATTTAATAGTAGTGAAAAATTAGGTTGCGTTTCTATGGACATTATTATACATAATTTAAAAATATATTTCAATGCTCATCTTTGAAGTTCAGTTGCTTTTTGAAAAATAGCCTTCATGAATTTTCTATCATATACAGTTTTTTTAAAAGGTAGATGTTGTATTACTTTACATGTGCAGTCATTGTAAAATACACAGAAGGTTTAACCAAGAATAAAGTGCCTCTTTTTAAGTACCAAAACAATTTAACAAAAATATTTCCTTTCTTTGCTCAGTGTCCTGTAGCATACTGTCTACAACCTCTCTTATTGTCAGAAAAGGTTTCTTAAATATGCTTGTGTTTTACCTCAGCAGTAAAATATAGTGGGTTAAAAATAACCACACCAATAAGTATTACTGTCATCATTTTAATAAAGAACAGAACCAAAAAAAAAAAAAATACAACCAATAGTAAATAAAGAGGACCCATTACAATACATGGATTTACTTTCTTGTAGCCTGGAATTGACATTTATATAGTATAATAAACATTATACATATATATATATTATTATACATAGTATAATAAACATTTTGATTTCATCAAGCTGTTTTATTCATGTGTAATAGCTGTCATTTATTATCATATTTATGTTTTTAAGCAATCAATTATTAGTGTCTTGGGGATATTTTCTCTGTGTTTCATTGGCAAATTTTCATGTCTATCTTACTATAAAATAGAATTATTTTATTAAAGGGCTTTGTTGTATTAGCTACATATCTACGTAGCATAAAACAAATTGATGGCTTAAGTTAAAAGTGCATTTGCTGTTTGGAACAATGGAATCGTAAGTCACATCCAGGTGGTGATGTAAATATGATCTTACTGACAACCATCAAAAGCCAACCAAGTTCTGAATTTTATTGCCTGCCCTTCTTGCTGGGTGTGCCTTTGCCTTTGACTCACAACTCTAGAGAAGGATACAAACAAAACTTATTTGTAATTTGCAAAAAATGGAAGGGGGGAATCAAAGGGAGGGGGCTCCAAAAGACTGTAAAATTGTACAGCATGAGTCCTCTGATGCATGCTGTTTTCAATCTGCTGTGTGCCAGTTGGAGGCTCGGGGAGTGTGTGTGCGCGAGAGAAAGGATAATGCTGAGAAATGATAGAGTGGCTGTGACCTCCAAGCTCAGCCTGGAAATCCAAGACATTGATTTCACTTAGCATTCCTGCTGAGAAATCTGGCGGAGTTCAGTTGTAATAAAAGAACAAGATTCTGTTCTAATGGTAATGGCGTATGACAGACATATCACTTTGTCTGTCCTCAGCACCAGAGAGAGGAGAATGGGAGAAAGGTCATCTGACCTGCCTGTGGTGTTGTACGAGTGCTGTACTGAGCTTTGAACTACTGCCTAGGAACATAATTATTTATAATATTAAACGATAGAGAAACCTTTAGAGGACTCACAGTGAACCTCTAAAAACTGCAAGCAGGAATTATATTCTGTAAATGTGAAAACACGAAAAGAAATCTGGTCTATTCAAATCTGCATTCAAGAACATGGATAGTGTTTCTTATTGAGTTATAGGTCCTTGAACTTACTGTTTGTGAACTGTTTGCATTAATGCCTGACATGCTGTCATTGGTTAATTTTTTTTAAATCCCTTGGTTTTATTAGTCACAAACTAAATATGAATATAAATGTGTGTGTGTGTGTTTCCCTTGCCCCTATGATCTATTTTGCCAAAGACTAGATGATAGAGAATTAAGATCATCAGTAGGTTTTTAAATTTTTCTCAGCTGTTACAATAAAATGTTTCTAAATACATGTACATTTGTCTCTTCAGCAATTATTTAATTTTTCCCCGTCTGTATCCTACTCCAGAAATACTTTTTTCATTGACCAACAAAAGCAAATATATATAGCTCCTCAGAGAATATTCTCATAGCTTATGTATGTCCTTACAGCTGAGTTTATAGGTAAATGTTGATAAATAACTCTGAGTAAAAGTATGAAATCTTGAACCTTTGTGCACAAGAGATACCATTTAATGGAATTTTTAAAAATAATTCTACCTTCTCAAATTATTTAATTAAGGTATTATCAAGCAATATTGGTGTTTGAATCTCATATGCAGTATTACTTTGAATCTGCTTATATGCTTTAACAAATGTCTTAATTTATTTGTTTATACTTTAGCCCTCTGTCACAGGATGGACCAATATACAGTGTATTCAGTGGCTTTCATTTTTGCACCACGTATTGCTTTCTTTAAATGATTTTCTGCATATTTTGTTGCAGCCTTTTAAGAACTTAGATAGCCTTTGCTTTGTGTCAGTAATCGGTCTTTTGATACATTTGTGTTCTAAAATACATTATTTCTTTAAAATACAGTAGAATCAATGTCAGGCTTAAAACAATTACCTTGAGAGAAAGAGTATTTGGATTCAGTTTCACACACAACTCACACAATTGTTATTTATGAATGGGTTTGCAATTCCATGTTATCAAGAAGTCCTCATATGTCGTAGTTGTGCTAAACATCTGAACTTCACATTTTAAGTGTTCTGCCCTTGCAAAAGTAGCCACCTCTTGGGAAAATTCCAAGGGCAACTTGTAAATGTCTCTTGGTATTTTGATGGAGACTTATATATTGCTTGTAGTAACCAAGAATAGTTAGTTTGAAAAGCTGATGACAAGAGAAAATTCCTGGTTGCTTTTCTTTTAACCTTGCTATGACCCCAGTCATACCCCTAGTCACAGCTGTGTCTGTATCAATGGCAAGAGCACACAGATTGTCCGAATTAATTTTTTGTTCTTTTCGAATACTTCTGGCAGTGATGTTCCCATTTGCTCAGCAGTAGCACCTGGGAGTTATGACAAGGAAAAGAAATGTTTCTCCGAGAAGCCAGAAATGGCCCTAACCAGCTGACCAGACACAATCACATTCTTTCAGCTGCAACATCCTTATAAATATTGCTTCAAATTCAGAAGCAAGAACTGGAACTTTATTGTTATCTGATTCTCTTTCAAAGGCACAGTAATGAAGATCTTTTCTGACTTGGTAGCCATGTGCTTGTGTTAGTAATATCAGCAGTGCCGATGACTCCTATTAGGGCACCTATTTTTTGCTGTAATGGTACCAATCATATAGTTTTGTGCTATCAAGTAAACATTATATCAATACACATTGGTCTGCAGGATAGAATTTTGTAGTTTAATACCGTGAGTCACAAATACTGCCACACATACACAGATTACTTAGCAATATGCTGAGAGTATGAGAAATCAGGATAATCAGGATTCATCTTGAGGATTAGTAACAGGAGATTTGAGAAATGAAGGCATTTTTGATAATTTGAGACAGTGTTTTATAATGCCAACTGGTAGAAAGGCAGAATACAAAAGTGCATGTGGTATAACCACAACCAAGTCTAACCACTACCAACAAAAACTATAAAACCCGTTTTAATATTATGAGAAAACATCATGTAAAGATAAAGCACAAGACATTAAAAAGAGTTCATAAGTTTGAAATGGACCAGGAAATCCTCCCGCCTCCACTAGAATATTTCTATAGTGAAAAGTTCAAAAAGCACTGCTCAAAGTAACTATAACCTGGTTTAATATTTTTCACATTTCATCTGACCATGAAAAATTTTGAGGAGTAGTAGTTTCTAGAGGTGTAATTTCCAATATGTTAAAGTCCCTAGAATGCTACTATTTGACTTATTCTTAGAGCTTTGTAGGTTGAGATTTCAAATAATCATCAGTCACCACACAGAGCTAGAACTCGTCTCTAAATGTAGTATCTCTAATAATCCAAAATGATGAAATGGTATTAATACGAGAGGAGCTGCCATTCATCTCTATATGTCATCATCCAATAAAATCACTGATCCATCATGAAACTATTGGGCCTGGTACTTTTGTAGATTCTATTTCTCCTACAACTTCAGAACAGAAAGGGATGTTAGCCTCAGCTAATTATAACCACATTCAAATTGACCATTTTCTATTCTTATGCTTTAAAACTGTCTGACATACCAGTTAAATGCTAGAATATCCCTAATGCCATGGCTACTTTGTGCTTTGTTGAAATGCTGTTGAACACCCTTTTCTCCGCTGTGTTTCAATATCTGTGAAATAACTATTTTGTTAGCCTTTGAGATGTGATATGGATGTGTCATACTCAAGAGGTGAATTCATTTAAGAAGAATCACTCCATTGAGTTAAACTGTAAATGTGGCCCATTATCATTATCATCACTTCCTGGGTGGGACATATTTGTAGTAGATATAACATAGCCGCCCTGTCATTTTAAATAAAATAGTTTTCCTTTTGTGGTCCCATGTTGCTAAACGGAAATATGTTAAATGAAGTGTTATCAACAGAACCCCTATGATGAGCCTCCTCCTTTCCTTTTCATCTGTATTCAGTTGATGGGAATCTCAAACAGCTAGGGACTTAAACAGAGGCTTTCTGAGCTCCATGGTATTAAATGTCCAGATAGATCATTAGGTGATATATTCTTATGACTCAGGAAATGGGGAGTTGATCACATTTGTATCATAAAAACAGTAAAAATTATAAAGCAAAGAGATAGACTAGTTATAATCTCAGCATTAAAAAGAAAAGCAAAATATACAGAGGGATTTGGTAATGTCCTTTGAATTCTATTGGTCTGGGCTGTGTTTCCCAGTATACTGATTTTGTTTTGACAGGAACCTGTCTCACACACAGAACATGATGAGCCATGTCAAGGCTTCTTAATGATGCAAATCACTGGGAAAGAAGAGAATGTTGAACATGTACAGACACAGGAAGATACACAAAATCGTATTTTTTAAGTGAAAGTTGTCCTCTAAAATAGGTTCAAGCCAAAGTAGATTCATTGTCTAAAGAGCTGTATGTTTGAAGCGTTTTAATCTAAAAACTAGGCAGTTAAAATCTAAATCATTTAGGGAAGAATAAAAAGAACAGTATAAAAGGATGTCCCTAAACAGCAGCATCTAGTACTATAACCTCAGTGCACATGATAGCTAAAAATGCTAAGTCAGTATTATGTCAGAGACTGAGAAAGCAGAAGTACGTTTCTGTAGTTATCCTTCCTTTTTGGGAATCATTTCTAATTTTGGCTTCCTAGACCTTACTTCAAAACAGTTGGAATCTACTTTCTGTGCTAAATTATTGATCAGTGCCTTCTTGGAGCTGTTCATAATTGACTCCTTTTTATCATTTTGGCCCTCACCTGTACTGGAACTGTTTGTTTTGTTTTTTGTCTTTTTTAAATCTTTTATATTTGTCCAAATGTATGGGGTTTATAAGCAATATTGTTACATGTCTGTAATGTATGGCAATCAAATCAGGATATTCAGGGTGTCCATCACCTGAGTACAATGCGTTTTTGTTAAGTATATAGTCATCCTACTGTGCTATCAAACATCGAATTTATTTCTTCTATCTTTCTATGCTTGTACCTTTTAACTCCACCTCCTGTCATTCTCCCCCATCTCCCTACTCACCCTTCCCAGTCTCTGTTATGTATTTTTACACGCTCTACCTCTATGTGTTCAGATTTTTTAGCTTTCTCATCTAAGGGAGAATAAGCAATATTTGTTTGTGCCTGGCTTATTTCACTTAAGATGATTCCAGTTCCATCTATGTTGCTGAAAATGACGTGATTTCATTTGTTGATGGACACAGGTTGATTTCATATCTTGGCTGTTGTGCCTAGTGCTACAATAGACATACAGTGTGTATATATCCCTTTGATATGTTGATTTCTTTTTCTTTGTTGATTTCTTTTTCTTTTTCTTTGGTACCCAGTAGCAGGATTGTGGGATTGAATAGTATTTCTATTTTTAGGTTTTTGAGAAATCTCCATACCATTTTCCATAGTGACTGTTGTAGTTTACATTCCTACCAACCGTGTATAAGAGTTCTCTTTTCTCTCCATTGTTGCCAGCATCTGTTATTTTTTTGTCTTTTTAATAATAGCCATTCTGATTGGGGTAAGATGATATCCCATTGCAGTTCTAACTTGCCTTTCTCTGATGACTAGTGATGCTGACCATTTTTTCATACACATGTTAACCATTTACATATTATCTTTTGAGAAATGTTTGTTCATGTTCTTTGCCTATTTTTTAATGGGATTATTTGGGGTTTTTTTCCTATTGAGTTGAGTTCCTTGTGTATTCTGGATATTAGTTCCCTGTTGGATGAATAGTTTGCAGATATTTTCTCCCATTCAACAGATTGTCTCTTCACTCTCTTGTTTATTTCTTTTGCTATGCAGAAGCTCTTTAGTTTGATTACATCCCATTTGTCTATTTTTGTTTTTGTTGCTTGTGCTTTTGAGATCTTAGTCATAAATTCTTTGTAGTCCATAAAAAGTTTCCTTAGATTTTCTTCTAGTATTTGTATAGTTTTGGGTTTTAATTTTAAATATTTAATCCATTTTGAGTTGGTTTTTGTATATGGTGAGAGATAAGGGTCCAGTTTCATTCTTCTGCATGTGGGTATGCAATTCTCCCAGCACCATTTATTGAAGAGGATGCCCTTTCTGCAATGTAAGTTCTTGTCTGCTTTGTCAAATGTCATGTAACTGTTAATACGTGGCTTTATTTCTGGATTTTCTATTGTGTTCCATTCATGTATATATCTATTTTCATACCAAATACCATGCTTTTTTGGTTGCTATAGCTTTGTAATGTACTTTGAAGTCAGGTAATGTGATGCCTCCAGCTTTGTTCTTTTTGCTCAAGATTGCTTTGGCTATTCAGCCTCTTTTCTGGTTCCATATGAATTTTAGGATTGTTTTCTCTAATTCTGTGAAGAATAATGTTGATATTTTGATAGTGATTGCATTGAATCTGTAATTGCTTTGGCAATATGGTCATTTTAATGATGTTAACTCTTCTAATCCATGAGCATGGGATGTTTTTCCATTTATGTCATCTTCAATTTATTTCATCAATGTTTAATGGTTTAGCTTTTAGAAATCTTTCACCTCCTTGGTTAAATTTACTTCTAGTTATTTATTTATTTTTGTAGCTATTGTAAATGGGATTGCCTTCTTGATTTGGTTCTTGGTTAAATCATTATTGGTCTATAGAATTATTACTGATTTCTGTACATTGTGTATCCTGATATTTTGCTGAATTCATTTATCAAATCTAAGGTTTTTTGTAGAATCTTTAGGTTTTTCTAGGTATAAAACCATATCATCAGCAAAGACGGACAAGTTGATTTCCTCTTTTCTGGCTTGGACGCCTTTTATTTCTTCTTCTTGCCAGACTGCTCTGGTTAGGACGTCCAGTATAATGTTGAACAGCAGTGATGAAAGTGGGCATCCTTATCATGTTGTAGTTCTTAGAGGAAAGGTTTTGAACTTTTCCCCATTCAATGTGATGTTAGCTGTGGCTTTGTTTGGTGTGCATGGCCTTTATTATTTTGAGGTATATTCTTTCTATGCCTAGTTTATTGAGAGTTTTTATCATGAAGCGGTGTTGAATTTTATCAAATGCTTTTTCTGCATCTATTGAGATGAGCATGTTTTTTGTCCTTTTTGTATTGATGTGATGTATCCCATTTATTTTGCATATGTTAAACCATCCTTGATCCTTGGTATAATGTATTTCATTGAATAGGTTTTCTAATCCTTTGTTTCTTTGCCCTTGGGGATACTGATAATTCAAAAATTTGGTTGCTTTATGTTTTTACAAATGTCACAAAGGCTTTGCTCATTCTTTTTTCTTTATTTTTGTCTCACTGATTATTTCAGAAGACCTGTCTTTAAGTTCTGAGATTCTTTCTTCCTCCTGATCTAGTCTGTTGTTGAAGATTTCAAATGTATTTTGTATTTCCTTCACTGAATTCTTCTGTTCTAGAATTTCTATTTGGTTCTTTTTTTAAAATATCTATCTCTTTGGTAAATTTCTCATTTATATTTGGAATTGTTTTTCTGATTTGTATTGATTTCAGAATTCTCTTGTATCTCAGTGAGCTTCCTTAAAATTAATATTTTGAATTCCTCATCTGGGATGTCAAAACTTTCTTTTTGATTAAGATCTATTGCTGGAGAATTATTTTGGTTCTTCAGAGATGTCGTATTTCTTTGATTTTCATGTTTTCTGTGTACTTACATTGATATCTGTACATCTGGTGTAACAGTCATTTCTTTGCATTTTGGAATTTACTTGCACAGGGGAGAACTTTTTCCTGAAGATGTATCTGTAGTGTTGGTTGAATAGGGTACTTGGGCTTTGATTCTGGGTGTATGTAGTAGTGGAGTCTCTGGATGATTCTTTGGCTGTAAACAGTGATATCTGTGATTTTGTCGTGATTATTCTGACTTCAGGTGCAGCTTAATCAAACAATATCATATAGAGTTGGTTTGTATCTCTTAGCTCTGTTCTTTTCTCATTCTTAAAAGGACTGTGCCTTTTTAGTGTTCTCTAGCACCCTATGCTTATATCTACCATTCATTGATTCAATAAATACTAATTTACTTCTATCATGTACCAAGTTTAGTTCAAGGCAGTAGAACTACAGCTGTAAACAAAACAGTTTGTTTTCTTAAGATTTTGCAGTCTAATGGTAAGAGGCAAACTGTGAGCAAGTAAACAAATAGATAATTTCATATATGATAAGTGCTATGAGGAAAATAAAACCTGTTGAAAAATAGAGTACTGGAGATAAAGCCCTCTCTCATATCAGAATGATGAAAAAGAAGAAACCTATAAAGGTCTGAGAAAAGGATATTCCAAACAGGAGGAACAGCATTCCCAATGACCCCAATATGCAGATGAGTCTGGTGCATCCAAGGGTTTAGAGAAAAGGCTAGGGTAGCTGAAATGCAGTGAGCATGAGGGAGCGATAAGGAATGAGGTTGGAGAATGAGAAAGACCAGATCATATAGGACTTTTCATGTTAAGGACTTTGAATTATATTCTAAACACATTCACTTTTAAAGAAAAATTACATGTTTTCCATCTGTCACATCACTTACCAAACTGTTGTAATTATGTACTCATTGTCTTTCTTTCTTATGGTATTATGTCTTTGCAGCAAAGGAAAATTTTTTTCTTTGATCTCCCAGGCTCACTAATTAATATTTTAAGTATGTCTGCAGTACTTCCTTAGAAACACTCTGGAATTTGAACCCTAATGACATGTCCTGGACATTGCTTGTTGGAGAGACAAGACAATTTAATTCAACAAATATCTATTAATTGCCTCTGATGTGTCAGTCAGAATGATAGGACCTGAGAATAATGGTGATCAGTGTAGAGAGTAGACAGACATCTGTGACTGTGTAACATAGTTTATATAGTGAAGGATTTGGAGATAGACACAGACAGAAAGAGACAATCAAGAGACAGCTTAAGAAGGACAGCAAGTTAAGGGCCAAGAATGTGAATTTAACCCCAAATATTTCATGGTTTGGGGGGCGGGTGAGTTGTTTTGTTGTTTTGTTTTCAGATTAACTTACTTTATCGGGAGTTCTGCACTAGTAGTATAAGAAAATACATGCAGTTGATAGTACCTGTCACCACTTCCATGAAACAAATCACAAGGTTGAGTTTTTTGAGTGATATTTTGATACTAACCGCTATCACATGAGTATCAAATAAAAAATAGTCCCTTTAAAAAATTATAATTGCTGTATACTAGTGTCATCAGAGTTTTGGAACTTTTATTTTACTTAATGTCTTTTGAGCAAGTTAACAAATCTCATAAGAAAAAATATCCTAATTTCTGATTAATCTCATTTTTTGCTTTCGATATATTAAAGTTTTTTTATCCTGAACTTTATAACCCAGTATGACTTCAAATGATCTTTCAGGTCCAACAGACTTTTAGCTATCTTGAAAAAAAGAAATCAGTGAAAAATGAGCTGCAATTTGAAAACAGCTGAACAGGGGAGTTTTAAAATTATGAATAGCATCATTTTCATCATGGGATAACCTTACAATCTCTTAAATTAAGTATTTTTGAGAGAACAACTTTCTTTTTTTTTTTTTTTCCTTGAGACACAGTTTTGCTCTGTTGCCAAGGGTAGAGTGCACTGACATCGTCATAGTTCACTGTAACCTCAAACTCCAGGACTCAAGCCATCCTCCTGCCTCAGCCTCCCAAGTAGCTGGGACTACAAGCTCATGCCACCACGCCAGGCTAATTTTTCTGTTTTTTGTAGAGATGGTGTCTGACTCTTGCTTAGGCTGGTCTTGAACTCCTGACCTCAAGCAATGCTGCCTTGACCTCCCAAAGTGCTGGGATTATAGGTGTGTGTCACCACCCCAGCTGAGAACAACTTTCTTTCATTATCTTTTTCTCCTTATCTTTCTTCTTCCCTCCCTCTCTCCTCTTTTTCTTTCCCTCCTTCCAGTTAGTATAAGCCTTTTAGTCACACCTTCTGTCATACATGCATGCAATGTCACCATTTTAAAAAAAAAAAGAAACCCAGCCGGGCTCGGTGGCTCACGCCTAGCACCCTTGGAGGCCGAACAGGAGGATCGCTCAAGGTTGGGAGTTTGAAACCAGCCTGAGCAAGAGCAAGACCCTGTCTCTACTAAAAATAGAAAGAAATTAGCTGGACAACTAAAAATATACAGAAAAAATTAGCCAGGTATGGTGGCGCATGCCTGTAGTCCCAGCTACTCAGGAGGCTGAGGCAGAAGGATTGCTTGAGCCTAGGAGTTTGAGGTTGCTATGAGCTAGGCTGATGCCACGGCACTCTAGCCCAGGCAACAGAGTGAGACTCTGTCTCAAAATAATTAATTAATTAATTAATTAATTAATTAATTAATTAAAAATAAATAAATAAACCCAAAAACTTCTGTAAAGTTTCTGTAAAACTCTTATAAGTAGGCCAGGCATGGTGGCTCATGCCGGTAATCCTAGCACTCTGGGAAGCCAAGGTTGGGAGGATTGCTTGAGGCCAGTAGTTCTAAACCAGCCTGAGCAAGACGGAGATCCCATCTCTACAAAAAATAGAAAAATTATTAGCTGGGCATGATGGCGCATGCCTGTAGTCCCAGCTACTCAGAAGGCTGAGGCATGAGGATCTCTTGGGCCCAGGAGTTCCAGGTTGCAATGAGCTATGATGATACTACTGGAATCTAGCCTGGCAACTGAGTGAGACCCTGTCTCAGGGTTGGCGGTGGGGGAACTCTTATAAATAAGGTAATTACTTTCCTGTTAAAAAAATTATTATGTGATTTACTTAAACATGTACTTTCATAATACATTTAATACTCAATTTATATTACTGATATTGAGTTTATATGCAAAGATCTACTAATACCTCTGTGTTATTGTATATATTCCATAAAGTCACATTCACATATGTACAAACAATACGGTCATGACATTAATTGCACAAAGTTAATTTAAGGGGAGATAGAAACTATTTTAATCTAGAGCCTGTCCAAAAAGTTACAGGATGATGAGATTCCCCATCATCGTTCATTTAGTTTCTCATTACTGCTAATAATCAGTTGAAGAACACACTCATTCTTAATTATGATTTTTTAAAACAAAGACCAGAACTAGTGAGACTTGATTAGTATTAAATGTAGGGGGAAAAAAATGTCTTCAACAGATGCAAATGAATGGTGTAATTCACGTTAACTGTGAGTTATTGTTTAGGGTCTACTTAATGTGTTCAGGAGAATTTGTAGGCACATATTCCTTATCTCGTGAATAATAAAGTTTAATAATATAGGAAACACAGGACACCATTTGAAATACAGAATAACTGCAGAGGTACATTTATTTGTACAATATCCAGCACTCTTTCATATCTATGTCTTTGCACAGACTGTTCCATTTTCCTTCTAAAAACCTTCTAATGTCACATCTTCAGGAAGCCTTTCCCTTATCCCCCTATTCCTCCACAAGTTATTTTACAAACTTACGTTCTTACCTCCATATTATTCTTTGAGTAGCACTTACCCCATAGTAGTTTAATTTTGTTGGTTTACTAGTCCCAGTTATCCGTATTGGGATTCTGTAGGAGACTTTCATTTAAATTAAGCTTCAAGAACCAAGGAATCTTATTTTTTCCAGTTTATTATATAATTTGAGCTGTTATGATTTGTTGTGTGATTTTGATGACTTTTGGCAGTGTAGATATTTCATAAATAAGAGAAAAACAAAATGAGACCAGAAACAGAAAGGACAAAATACTGCAAAAATTCTTCTCTTACGGTATTTCCAGTAGCACTTAAAATAACATAAGAAAAAAAATACTGTTGTGAAGTATGTTTTAAAAAGCATTATGACAGCAACAGGAATGTCCTTAAATAGGTACAGATTTGTGTTTTCTATACTTCTCTATGCAGCTCTTTTGAGGATCAAAGTTTCATTTTAAGTCAGTGGGAGCTCAATATTCAGGTCAACCCTACATGAATACAGGGCAAGACAAAAATTTTGGGTCAAATGATGGAATTTTTAGTGCCAGTTTTCATTCAAATAGTGCTGTCCATTATCTAAAAATGATAGTTCTGATCCAATTTTAAGGGAATCTTTAGGTAATTTTTATTTGTGTTGGTTTGACTTTTCTTTTTCTACTAGTATTCATTGAATTATACAGAGCTAGAAGTCAGAACTGTTCTATCTGGGACTATAACTTATGGACTTATAACAAAATAAGTGAAAGAGAGATCAGTTCCATAATATGGATCACATTAAAAACATGTCCTTTATCCATTGAATTTTAAATGGCTGGCCATTAATATGCTCTTAATAAATTTATACTAGATTAAATGTGTTCTAACAACTCGATATTAATAATATGAATTGAACCCTTAGTTATTACAGTTTATGATACAGTTTTCGCTATGTCCATCTTTGCAAAGGTACATTTATTTGTACAACATGATCTAAGAGAATGTGTCTGTATAAGGATTTTTTTTAACTCAGTAATATGTTTTCTAGCTATTGTAAAGTGGCCTTTTGGGCCTTTCATATAACCATATTATTGCTAGAATTTGGACATATAAAATATGACATTGAGAATTTAATATGACAAAAAGAAACATTAAAATATATATTTTAAATTTTCTTTTAAAATGTACTTGAATCCTGATTAGAAAACAAGATCCACTTAGAAACACATAGATAATAAAATATAACTTATCTTGAAAAGAGCTATCTTGTCTTGGGTAAGGAGGGATGAGAGGGTCTTCCTTTGGAATGAGGCATATTGTTGATCTGTTCCAAGATTGTACATTTTTCTTGAAACAAAGCAATATGTTGTTTATATAATTTTTTAAAAAGCACGTAATGACTGTTATTCATAGATAAGGTTTCTAGGGATACTTTCAGAAGATGTCAAAAAAAATTTATTGAGGTTTCTTCAGTAAACCTTTTGAGCTACTATAGTAATACTGAGCACTGAGATAGAAGAAAAGAGAATAATAATTAACACACTATACAGTGTAATGGGGAAGACAGACAAGTGAACCAGCAATTAGAATATCATGGGCTAAGTGCTACTCAAAGAATAATACGGAGGTAAGGAAGACAGTTTGTAACATGACCTCTGGAGAAATAGGGAGATAAGGAAAAGGCTTCCTGACGATGGGACATTTAGAAGGTTTTTGAAGGAAAATGGAACAGCCTGTGCAAAGGCACAAGGTTATGAAAGAGTAGAGTGCTAGATTTTCTGTGAATTTTGTGGAAAGAAATCAGGTTGACTGTAATGCATCTTTAGCACTTTGGAAGTGAATTTAAGAAGAATGAAAATGTAAAGATAAAAGTGTCTAAAAGATGAGGTTTAACCTCCTTGCCATAAATGGCATTCTGTGATCTAGCCTGGCCTACCTCACTAACCTCATTAATTACCTCTGCCTTTATCCCAGACCCAGAAATTTATACACCAAATAAAATCACATTCTCATGTGTCATGTTATTTCACTTATCTTTTGCCTATGTTTTTGCCACTGTATCTCTCTGGATTGCTTTTGCCCTATTCATTTCATTCTTCTCTCTTATCTAATACCTACCTAAGAAGATCCATCTAAAACATCACTTCTATACAGAATTGGCTATTCTTTCATATCTCACCCCACTGCATAGATACATACTCTTTGAATAGTGGTAAAGTACCCTTATAACACTGTGTTGCTCTTGTCACTTGTCTTATCTTCCCTTGTGTGATTCTAAGTCCCTTGAGAGTAGCAGTTATACCATAATCATCCTTAGCATCCCGCACGCACAATGTCTGGCATGTAATCATTGCTGTACTTCTTTTAGAAGAATAGATAAATAATCAAAGGTCATTAGCTTGGATAATTAGAGGATAACCTCAGTGTAGCATGAGTAGAATATGACTGCACTGAAGAAAACAGAAACAATGTTATTATGCTATGTAGAAAGACTATGTCCACAAAAAGATTATGAAACTTAAAAGTAAGATTTGTCATTGTTGATCCTGTAAGTCTAGATGAAATACACTGGATTTAGGAAATATGAGCCTTTGGACTATTGGAGATGATACAGGAAAGTGGACCCCCCCCCCCAAACTGGGGTCCAGCCTGAAGGCCATGTGGGTTTTTGGCTTCTTGCAGGAAAGAATTCAAGCCAACAGAATAAGGCAAAAGCAAGTTTGTTGAAGTGAGAAAAGAAGAGGAGGCGACCCTATAGACAGAGCAGTGTATATCCCTCAGAGCAACAGAGAATAACACTTTGTGAGTTTCTGGGGTCTTATATGTTAAGCAGAGGGAGGATTATTCATAAAATTTCTGGGAACGAGGTGTAGAGTTCCTGGAACCAAGGATTCTTCGCCTTTTTAAAACCATGTAAGGTAACTGCTGGGAATTGTCATGGCATTTGTAAACTGTCATGGCTCTGGTGGGAGTTTCTTTTAGCATTCTAATACATTATAAGTAGGGTATAATGAGCAGTGAAGGTAAACTCTAAGGTTGGTTTTTTTTTGGCACCATCTTGGTTCTAGCCTGGTTTTGGCTGGTTTCTCCACCTTTGTTCAGATCTTAAGACTCCTTATTGAGCAGGGTCGTCCAGTTCCCTATCTCAGAGAGATGTTGTCTGTAGTGAAGCATGCATAATTTAGCAGCCCTTACTGTGGTCTGAATGAAGTAATTACCATTTATTTCTTTTTGCCCTGATTCTGATTGTGAAATTGACTTTTTCAGGTATCTTGAAATTAGGAAAAGTGTACCCTAAAAAACTTCGTGATAATTTGGTGAGGTGTAAATGAATTAATTGATCTTCTGTCTTGTACATTAGCTTCATGAATTTGTTTACTATGAATCCATCTCTGAGTGACCTGCATTACATATGCTGAAGAATCAAGTGGATGCTGAAATGAAAGGCGTAGTCTTATATGAATATTGGCTAGTATTGTTATATTGTTTAATTGATAGCTCAAATAAAATTTTAGAAGGGAAAATGTAGTTTGTTTTCCTCTCATTTGCAAGATTATCTTTCTCTGCTTCTCTTTTATGCCACATAATCTAGGTCAAATATGGTAGAAAAGTATCCCACCCATACAGACATATTTGTTTGCATTTTATACATATGCATATAGTATACACATGTACAGTTATGCATCACTTAACAGTGGGGATACATTTTGATAAATGCTTCCTTAGGCAATTTTCATCATTGTGAAAGCATCATAGAGTGTACTTACACAAACCTAGATTGTATAGTGTGCTACACACCTGGGCTATATGGTATCTCCTATTAAATCCTAGGCTACAAACCTACATAGCATGTTAAGGTACTGAATACTGTAGACAGTTGTAACACAACGGTAAATATTTGTGTATCTAAACATCTAAAATAGAAAAGATATTCTACAAACATGATATTATAATCTTATACGACCACTGTCATATATGCAGTCCACCATTAAGCAAAATATTGACGTTGTTATGTGGTACATGACTATATATTTATACTTACATATGTGTGTGTGTATATATATCTATATGTATATGTGTTCCCATCCCATGCTACAAAAATCAAGAATACAGATTCATTTTATTTGGTAACCTAATGGACCAAAGCAACATTAAAGATAAAATCAAATCTGAGGCAAATGCACTCATTCTCCTTAGTTCAGCCTAAAAGGTATGATCAGAACTCTTCTGTAATGATGTCATTACACCTGCTGTATAAAATTTTTTATGTAATCCAGACTGTGAAACGTATTATTTTTTTAATGTTATGGACTGGGAAAAATTAAACATGAAGCATTACAGCTGAGTTTCACTACACATTAATTATTTTAATTGACTGGTTCTTAAATGAATATCTGATAAATCAGTCTTGCAATTCCTCATGCTTCATGACATGCTTAACTCAATACAGTCACTTAAGAATCATTATGCTGTGAGAGCTTTAATACAAATTCAAGATCATTATAATTAAAATCAAACTCTTACCTGATGCTCAATTCTAAGCCTTTTCATCTTTATTTGAATTTTCTTTGACCTATACCTTGAATTTAATATTAAAACATTGATAGGCAGAATATATAATCAAGGTAAGCATCTTTAATATGTTGAAAAAAAATATTTTGTCTCTAGGGCACAACATGAAAACTGGCCTTAACTGACATTCTGTATAAATAGTCATCACCCTTGGAATTCCTTAAAGACATCAGTTCCCTCCTGGTCACTGCCATGAAGACAAAGAATGCCTTAATGACTCTATTGAGGTTATCATTAAAATAAAGGAGATTTGCAGACATCAGCTATAAATCACTATAAAATGGCCTGTGGGTAACCTTTGACACAACTCATTTGAAATAAACCTGGGATGGATTCATATAGCCTTTGGTTGAGCCAGTAGGTGGGCTAACGGTCTTTTTCATCCTCTTTTTCATTTCTTGCAATATTAGTTTCTCTCCAAGTGACAGGAAAAGATTTGGCTATATATAAATTGACATATGTTTTATGTTGAAACCAAATAGGTCTATACAAATAACAGCATTAAGGATGCTTATGGTGTTTACTTGAAATATTTATTCTTTTGATAAAAACTTTAGGTGTATGAATACATTGGGAATTTTCTGGAAGCTGCTTTATAAAAATATTTCTTGATTTGGTGTCATAAAAATTTTGCAAGGCTCCTGACCAGTATTATTCAAATTGAGCACTACACATTCTCTGTAATATGGGTGATAAAATTTTCTACAGAATTAAAAAGAAATTACATGATTTCAGTTTTCAGTTTTTTAAAGAAATTATTGCTTAATGATCCCTTTTCCTGTTAGCATTTAAATGATAATGAAGCAGCTCTGAAAAATTGCCTAAACTTATACCATATGACTTGGGTTCAAGTCCTAGGCTTACTAAGATATGATAGTTAGCAAATCTTTGAATATCTCTAACCTCAGTTTCTTTATCTGTGAAGTGGGGTTGATGACATTTCACACTCTTGCTGGGAGAATAAAATAAGACAAAATATATGAAGGTGCTTTGTAACTTGTAAAGTAAAATTTAGATGTCAAGGAAATAGCATTAGAAAATCAGCACTGAAAGTGAACACCTCGGTCATTATTCAGATTATTTTAAAAATTTATAAGTATTTAGATTATGAAACTCATTAAACACACTTTCATAAATTTGTAATATTTACCTTACCCCCCAAAATATTTATGCAATAAATAGGATATTGGGCTTTAAGCATTTATTTCTTCCTTGAAAACTAGTTCTCTCTGTGACAAAATTGTATTACAAAAACAGCACTTCTTTTGGAATAGTGAGAAGTTTCCCAGGTAAAAATTTTATAATTCCTGTATTCAGTTAGCTGTATACCATGTCTTTTCTTTTATTCACTCTCTAATAAGTTAATTATGAGAGATTAGGAAAGGAAAAAAAAACACTTGAAGTCAATCACAATTGGAAAAAAAGTTGATTTTGATGAATATGGTGGGGAAGGGAAAGTAGTCTTTGGTCTCTTAAGAATCATCTAATCCCATATAGCAAATTTTGTATGACTTAATGTTCCAACAACTCATGCCCTTGATATCTTTTTGTGTTTTTATACTCTTCAAAAAATAGTGATCTGAGGAGCCACAGAATAGTGGTCTGAGGATCCACAGGAAATTATAACTTTATGAAAAGTTCTGAAAACTAATCATCTTATATCCAAAATCCAAATCCAGGTCCCAGACAAGCGAATCAATCACTTTAGTGACAAAGAATTTGGTCTAAATAATCCAAAATAAATGAAATGCAAGAGTTTTTTTTTTTTAAATGACTTCCTTCTTGACACCCTTTTACATTAATCAGAATGATAGTTCTTGAAATTTCCTAGCAACTTACATTGCCTTGAAATGTTTAATCATTTAGTATCTGTATATTGCTTCACCAACTGGAGTACAAATTTCTTCTCTCCCATGACCTGTCACTCTGTTGGGAGTAGTGCTAAAAGATGCTTGTGGGGCAAATTAAAAAATGAACCTACCACATGGGAGAGGAAAAGAAACTAGGGTAGATGATACAACTTTTCTAATTTTGTATTCAGAAAGGGAAATCACTAATACTCTACTGCTCTTAACATGAAGAGTGGCAGTCAGTCTAGGTTAAAGCAAGTGGGGGAAGTGAGTTTTGCATTTAAATTTTATTTTTACTTATCTTTGGACTTTTTACCTTTTGTCTTCAATGACTGCCCTTTTTTCTCTGTCTGTGATGAATGGAGTGAAAAGAGTTGTAGTCTGGATGTACTGACCTAGTAAAGTTTCAAGTTAAATTAATAGGAAGCCTGTCACTAAGGAGTTCCTGACAATGGCTTTGTTAGCCGACATCTCTGAGTATAAAGCAGTCAGTCCCAGAGATGTCAAACCTTCAGCTCTAAGGGAAAAGCAAGAAGAAAAGGTAGTAAAGTTCTGAAGACTGGGAAGAACTACAAAATTCAAGTGGTGAGAAGAATTCATTAAAAGGGATTTAAATGTCGGAGGGATATATTTTGCTAGTGCGTATTCTCCTATTTTGTTATTCACGAGTCAAAGTGACATTTGCTCACTGTGCATGTGCATTGTAAGTAAATGTAAATAAGTTTTAAATGCTTTAATAAAAAGGAGCAAAAACTTGGAATTTACCAAGTCTTAGGTATTGATTAATCTCAATTATCCACTTAACATTTAGCAGTTAATATTTAGTATTTTAGTAATGTTTTCTATTCAAGGCATATGTGGTGATCCAAAAGATTAACCTACCCTTAAGAAAGTGTTTACTGTAAAGACTGAGAGTAATCAGATCATCAGTGGTGATCCCTTTAAAAAGTAAAGTTCTTTTAAGCTAGTTGAAATCTATTTTGCCATCAACAAGCCAGGAAAATAGCTAACACGATAAAATGAATTACAGTAATATGAATGTTATAGTCACCCTAGGGTGCTGCCTTAGGCTTCCCTAGCTTTTTGTTACTTTGTATCTCATTCACCTTCATATCCATTATACATACACTCACATCCATCCTTCCCCAAGGTTCTGTGCCTTAGACAATTTGGCCCTCACTCAAGTCTCCCAAATACACAGCAGTGTACCAGTTAACTGTCATAACTGTGGTACAGTTATAGTGGGTTCGCCAGACTACTGGGGATTTGTGCCCGTAGGACCTGTGCACGCATGCATGTATGTGAGCATTGGAAATGAGGTCTTCGATTTAATCAATTGTAGTTACTATTAAGTGGCTTATTTATGATTATATCTTCTATTTCCTCTCTCCCATTCTCCTGGGCTGCTATCTAAAAATGGTCTATCTGCTTATAACCAGATCAAATTTTTCCTAGGACCTAAAAAATAATAATAGTAATAAAATAATAAATGTCTAAGAGAACCACAGATAGTTTTTGAAAAGGAATTTTAGAGCCCTCTGAAAGTCTTCCAGAGTGTTTCATTTTGTTTAGTTTTAAGATCATCAAAGTTTCATTAATATTTTCATCACTGTTTTTTTTCCTGAATAAGAAGCTATCTATGCCTTTATGTGGTATTTTTTTTTAACCTCTCTTGTCTATGACTGCAGTGAACTGAACAGTTTATCTCTAATTTGCTTTAATGATGCTTTATTGTTCTCCTGTCCTTTTGATATTAATTCCTTTTGTAGATTCAGGTAGAGATGTTGGTGTGCTCATTTTGTATATTTATATACAAGTACAGATGCCATCTTCAACGTAAAGATGGTACTGTCATTTGATCAGCTGATTTTTATTTCTTAGAGTTTATTTTGTAAAGCTATATTACTCTGTGAGCTCCCTTTTTATTTTTTTGTGAATCCATTCCATCATTTGACAATTTTGTAGTTCTCCGTTAATTTGTTTTACACATATCTTCAAGTGGAGCTAACAGAAAAGTAACAGTGACAAATGCTTTGAAAATTATAAATTTGAGGACTGATCAGGTGGTGCCAAGAACACATTACATTTTCTTGTACATGGAGTCACCGACTCTTTAATTTCTCTAAAGCATTTTTTAAAACCTTTTGGAGATTTACATTTAGGGATTAATAAGAGGAACTGGTGTGATTGTTAACATCAATTCTTACTGTTCTACGCTTCTTTTTAGTCTCTTGGTAGAATTGTTAATATTTTAAAAGATAATAGCAATCATCCCATTGTAATGAACGCCATAGGACAAAATAACCATTATTATTAGGAATTTGAAGTTGTCTGGGGACCAGAAGTTAAACAAAGTTGAATCTGAAATACCATACATTTCAAACTGGCTCATGTTATAACTGTTCTCATCAGACATTATTTTTGACACTTGTATTCCTCCTGTTCTTGTTTTCAAGTATAGGTAGAAAATTTTATTCTGTGAAATTCTATGAGTGAGTTTTCATCTGGTATTGTCAGCTAAAGGTCTTCTATGACTTTTTTTTCCCTCCATAAATATATGAAAACTGTATTTATACCATATGTTTTTAGAACATTTTGTAAATAAATCATAAACATTAGTTAATCAAAAATTAAAAATTCAAAAGCTAAGTTAGAGATGTTAAAGGAAAGGGAGAAGAAATATTACAAGAGAAGGAAAATGTAAAAAGGAAAGGCATTTGTCTCTGCAAAGTATTACAAATAAAACTGAGGGAGATTAATGAATTACATTCATGTGTGATGGTTGAAGAATGAGAAACAAGTATTTTTCCGGGAGTCAAAAAGAGGTCTTGGTAAAAAAATGCTTTGGAATTATGTAAGAACTTAACATATATTGCCTATAATTCTTCTGTAGGGAATGAATTAGTCAACACTGCCTAACAAAATACCCCAAAAATTCAGTGGCCTTAGCAACAAATACTTATTTTACACGGTTTCTATGGGCAGGAATCTGGAGCAGTTGACGCGGGCAGATCTGGCTAATGGTTTCTCAGAGGTCGCAGTCATTTGAAAGCTTAACTGGTGCTGGTATATCCACTCCCAAAATGGCTCACTCACATGCCTGACAAGTTAGCGCTGGTTGTTGACAGGAGGCCTCAATTTCTTGCCATGTGGATCTCTCCCTGGGACTGTTTGAATGTCCTCGTGACATAGCAGCTGGCTTCCCCAAGAGCACTGGTTCTCAACTGGGGGCAGTTTTGTCCCCCTGGAAACATCTGACAATGTCTGGCGATATTTTTGGTTGTACTACTTAAGTAAAGGTGCCACAAATATCTAGTTCTAGCAGGTAGAGGCCAGGGGTAAACATCCTACAATACCCAGGATAGCCATGTAAAACAAAGAATTATTCACCCCCAAATATTCATAGTGCCAAGGTTGAGAAACCCTGTCCCAGAGCAAGTGACCCATGAAAGAGGAAGATAATAGGCCAGGCACAGTGGCTCATGCCTGTAATCCTAGCACTCTGGGAGGCTGAGGCAGGAGGATCACTTGAGCTCAGGAGTTTGAGACCAGCCTAAGCAAGAGCAAGACCTCATCTCTGCTAAAAATAGAAAAATTAGCCAGGCGTGGTGGTGCACACCTATACTCCCAGCTACTCAGGAGGCTGAGGCAGGAGGATCCCTTGAGCCCAGGAGTTTGAAGTTGCAGTGAGTTATGATGATGCCACTGCACTCTACTTGGGGCAACAGAGCAAGACTGTCTCAAAAAAAATAATAATAATAATAATAAGGAAGGTAGAAGCTGCAATGTCTTTTATGACCTAGTATCAGGAGTCAAACTCTGTCATTTCTGTGATATCTTGATTATCTAGATGAACTCTGCATTATGGGAAGGGCTACACAGGAACATAAACATGAGAAGGCAAGGATTATTTAGGGCCATCTGAGAGGCTAGCTGTCACAGAGGACTTTGTGTATAGAAAGAACGGCATTATTTGGATTAAGTATTTCAAAGCAATTTTCTAATTAAAAAACAAATGTGAAATATAATTGAGATTTCAGAAGCACACTCTTTATATTTGTTTTCAGATATATATGTGTATGTGTCTATATAATTTGCTGTATTAAGGCATTAATTCAACAAATTCAAAAAACAAAAATACTCTATTAAAGTATTAAGGGAGAAGGAACAGAGATTTTAAACAACAAATTAAATGATGGATACTACTTGATCACCTTTAAATTAATTAAGGATCAACAAGTGAAATGTAAAAGAAATGTGTAATCACCGCATTGAAACAAATGTCCCCCAACCACATTGCCAGTACCCACTTTTAAAAGAAGCAGGTATACATTAAGCAACAGTGTAAGATGGCAAAATAAGGAAGCCAAATGAGAAGCAGGAACGTATTACCCTCAGCTAACTATCTTACACTTGCATTTAAATGGCAATCAAGTCTAATGGTAACATTAACACAGCAAAAGCATACCTGTCAAAGAATTCCTGGAGCTCTTTCTGCCTGGTTAACAAGGCATTTCGCAATTTGTAAGTCCAAAAGTAAGCATCTGTTCCTGTAAAGGGGCTTCCAGAGACTATGTGCTATGTGAGATGATAGCCTGGATTTTTAGGAGCCTACTAATTAAGTTTGGAGTTGGGACAGCCACATGAGTAGAATTTTTAATTCCTCAGGGGCAAAGAAAATAATTTTAAGATTGTTACAGTTATCTTTATCTTATATTACTTTGATTGACTCTTGCACGTAAATGTAAATCTTTTCTCCTCTTAGTTCTTCATGAAGGGAAGCTCATCAATCTTTTGGAAGATCCTCATTATATTTCTGTTTGTTTTGTTTCCACTAGTGAACCTCTACAGAGGTGTAGAAAAGAGATTGCCTTATTTGGGGAGGAAAAGTGAAAGAGGGCTCCCACAGTGAACAATAGGCGTAAAAAAGAAAGAGAAAGGATGAGTGTGAGCGTAACCTAGGGAAGAGAAATGCAGCAGTAGCCCTCATTATGAAATCCAGGCTGTCATATAACTTCCCTGTTTCATTTAATATGATTATTTCATCAGAGAGGATAATAGCAGCAGCATGACTAATTTTGCAGCATGTTTCATGAATGCCTTTACACTTCCCCATATGTTATTATTGCTACTTACTTCACATGAGTATTTATGATAAATATGGGGACAATCACAGTTTTCAAATCATGCAGAGGAAGAAGCCTGAAATTATATATATATTTTTATTCAATCATTGTATGGCTATAAAAGAATCAAAATGTTTTTATAAATGAAACATATTAAATGTATAGACAAGCTGTCCTCAAAGAACTCAAGTTTAAAAAAAGCACTGTTCCACATACATTTGTACCTAAGGTTTAAGTAAAAAGTAAATGCACTTGCTTCCTTTCTTCTCTGCTACTGACCACAGAAAACCAACGCCTCAAAGCCATCTGCCTAGACATCAGTTAATTGTGTTTTTGTGATGCCGGACATATAATAACCATTAATAAATAATTGAAATACCATTCAATAAATAATGAATGAATGGATGGATGATTAAATAAATGTATATGTTCTTTTCTATTGCCATTAGAGCAGTATAAATTTGTTAGCTGTCAAATAAATGTTTGATTTCCAGTAATTAATTTAGGTAAATATTTAAGGAAGCGGAATATTTGAACCAGATCATCAAATAGATAATGAGAATGGATAAAGATCTAAATAAAGATGAAATTTTTATTCTGAAGGGTGTTATCATTTGCACATCCCCAGTAGTGAAGGACAAGGATAAAAACAGGAAGAAATAATAGGCTTCTTTGGGATACTGGTATCTCTAGGTTTCTGTTCTTTATTAAAATTCCTTGACAAAGAATTATAAAAGCTAAGGGGTGGAGAGAAAAAACCTCCAGGATTTCATAGAATGCTTGTTCTTTGTTAAGTTATGTTTGATTTCTCTAAATCATTTGTATTTGCACATTACAAAATTTTGAATATTATTCAATTATGTTAGAATAATATGATTTTTTAGAATAAGCTTATTATTTGAAAAACATCTAGGCCCGGTGCAGTGGCTCATGCCTATAATCCTAGCACTCTGGGAGGCCGAGGTGGGAGGATCACTTGAGCAAGTGACCTGAGCTAGAGCAAGACCCTGTCTCTACTAAAAATACAGAAAAATTAGCTGGGCGCCATAGCATGCACCTGTAGTTCCAGCTACTTGTGAGGCTGAGGCAGGAGGATCCCTTGAGCAGGGGGTTTGAAGTTGCAGTGAGCTATGATGATGCCACTGCACTCTACTTGGGTCAACAGAGCAAGATTATCTCAAAAAAAAAAAAAAAAGAAGAGAAGAAAATAAAACCATCTAAATGAAATATATATTTAACTTTATATAATTATTTTTCAGTGCTAAGTTTATGTGCAATAATCTTGGAGCCCATGGTGACAATTAGTACTTCTTCATTGCATCTAAGGCTGCATATTTGTGTCACATTCTTTCTTTTCTTTATCCAATTTATTTATTTATCAGTGTGGGAGATTGTCATTCGCTGGGGTTAATTAATTAAAATCTCTACTATTTCTACTACTTTGACCACAAGCTGATATTAAGTGAGATGTTTGCTTTCAAACAAGTCATAGTAACTATAAGTTAATGAAATATGCCTAAACTACATGTCTATTTGTATTTTACATGTTTTACATTCTATCCAAGACAACTAAGATTACCCAGTAGTTGATTAGGAGAAATTATAATCATAAATAGGTTCCTAAAACTTGTATGTAGACATACAAAATGATATTTTCTCATACTATTATACTGTACATGAACCCTTGGGATTTTCCTCAAAGAATGGTCTAATTAAACAACTCTTTACTATTACCAAAGCAAATTTCAATGCTGTATAGTGTAGAGAACAAAGCAGCAAAAAAAAAAAAAAATTACCAAAATAAGTCAATTTGTGCCTTACCTTTTAACTAATATATAATAACTAATATTTAACTAATATACCATATAGCAAATGTGTGTGTTAACCTTCATGTGGCTTATGATGTGATAGAATTATATGGTTAGGTCTGAATTTCAGGAATTACATTCCATCAATGCCTTTGAAATTTAGGATTAAATTTGTCATATAAATTAAGAATATTATAAGTTCAGTCTAGAAACTGGGGTTTCATTAGAATTTTCTGACCCTTATTTTCCTCCATGAAATTGTTAATTACTTCATAGTCCTAAAGATTAAATAAACTATTTGGAATATTTATAATGAACTCTGTAAACGTAAATCATAGCCTTCTACTAGTTAAAACTTGTTTACATTAATTTATATGTTTACTTAAGCTTACTTAGTTTATATTTATCATATGTAAGTTTTGAGCTACTCAACAGATAGACAAATTCTTCTTAACTACCACTTTGTGTGTAAATGAAATAATTATGAAATATGCTATTTTCAGTAGTTTCAGTTGGCAACCTTGTTTAAAATTGGGCAAGTAATTAAAAGGAAAATGCTTTGTTCACTGCTCGATGGTGTATTTGATAGAAATGGCTTCTTTCCTAGTGCTTTCTTGATCTTGAAAATTACTTTTTCATTTGTAAATTATTTACAATTTTTAAATGTATTTTTATTTGTAATAATGGGGGTTAATCATGCTAAGCTTTCAAATTTCTCCTAAGTACATATTATAAGTAAAAAATAAAGAGAAAAAGTCTTACCTTCAGCATTTATTGTTCATATTCATAATTATAAGAATGCATGCCATAAATAAATACTCTACATCTATTTTATAGTTAAGATTTTTAAATTTTCATCTAGTCAAATGAAAAATAATTAATAGAAAATGGGAAACTACTATAATGTATTCTTCATGAATAATAGGTATTTGGTCTAGTAGCTCAGTAGTAAATTATTAAAAGAGCCAAATTGAGAAATAATATCATATAATGGGTCAAAATTATTTATTAGTTACCAGTATAAGGATATCAAGCATTTGAGTCCCTATTGATATACAATTAGCCTGGTCACACAATAGAAGAGAAGGAAAGGGCAATTTTGAATGACATTTATATCAACTTTGGAACTGTCAACCTCTATTATGTCCTTGGGGCCTTGCACTTTTTGGCTTTCAGACATCTGTGCTGCCTTGAATGGAGGAGAATATTAAGAGTTCCAGTGGGTCTCTTGCTTTAATAAATGCTTTGAATAATCATCTTTTAGCATGTGTGTGTAATAGTTCTTAGTGCTTAAAGCTAAGCATCACCCCATCAGCACCCACATCCGCATCGTCTTCATCAACACCACCATCCCGCCTGCCCCCATACACATTCACACTCTATTTCCTCTGTGCTCATAAATCACCCCCGTTCCAAACTCTGGGAATACATTTTTCCCTCTGTATTTCTTTTTTCCTTCTACACAGTCAAGTGAAACAGCTACCTTTAATTTCTCCAAGCAGCCCCCGAAACTTTTATAAGAGTTGTGATGCTGTCAAAAGGAACTTCTTGGGCTGTCATGAGAGAAGCCAGTAATTTCACACAGAAGGTAGTGAATAGGTACAACATTTGGAAATACTGCCTGGAATATTTACAGCTGCATGGTAAATAGTCAATAAAGCCCTTATCTGACAGTCAGGATATTTAGGCTTAACTGACAGGGAGAAGTTCTGGATTCCAGTCTTCACTGTGCCACTGAATCTCAGTAGCATTTAGTTTATGCATATGCATGTTTCCATTTATTATTATAGGCATATGATATGTCCCAATCATATTTTAGAGACTGACATAATATTACATAATTTTTAATGTTACCTCCTTATATTGCAGAAGCTTTTTAAATGGTTTTGAAGTCTAATAAAACTTAATAGTCTCCTTTTATATTATATAAAGCAGTGGCTTTTAAACTTTAGTGTGCATCAGAATTACCTGGGAGGCTTGTTAAAACACAGATTTCTGGGCCCCACCCCCAGAGTTTGTATGACAGAGAATTCGCCTTTCTAGAAGGTTCTCAGGTAGTGCTGATGGTGATAGTCCCTGGGCCACATTTTGAGAACTACCCATCCATACTTGAGTATAGTGAAAGGACACAACACTTCTGGTTTTCTGCCAACCATAACATAATATATGAGGTCATTAAATATGAAACATCTGATTTCAAATCAAAAGTGTAGTTTATTATATATCAAACAAGAAGCAGTACAATTAATCAAAGTATGTGCCTAAACTATCGACACAGTTTTGCCATCTTAACGGTAGCTTGTTATGCCAGCAGCAAAGAAGCCTGAAGAGTGAGTGGCAATGAAATCGCAAAAGGTGTTTTTCACAGCTTGTCGAGAATTGAATATTTTTCCTTGCAAGAAGTAGTCCAAAGCCTGGAAGAAGTGGTCGTCAGTTGGTGCAAGGTCTGGTGAATACGGTGGATGACAGAGAGTCTCCAAGTCCAGCTGCTGTAGTTTGAGCAACGTTGTTTGTGCCACATGTGGCCGAACGTTGTCTTGCAAGAGGATTAGCCTGTGTCTATTGACTGATCTCTGCTGCTTAATCACAAGCATCCTCATCATTTCATCCCATTGGTTGCAGTAGACATCCACTGTAATCAGTTGACCAGGTTTCATGAAGCTGTAGTGGATAATACCAGCACTGGGCCACCAAACAGACACCATTAGCTTTTTTTGATGAATATTCAGTTTTTGACTGTGTTTCAGCACTTCATCTTTATCCAACCATTGTGCCAAATGCTTGTGATTGTCAAAAAGAATCCATTTTTCGTCACATGTAACAATACGGTTTAGAAATAGTTCGCCTTTATGTCGTGAGAGCAAAAAAAGGCAAGCTTCGAGATGATTTCTCTTCTGATGCTTTTGATTCATGTGGAACCCATCTATGCAGCTCCTTTGCCTTGCTGATTTCTTTCAAACAGTCCAATATTGTTGGAATAGTAATGTCAAACTTTGCTGCTAATTCATGCATAGGTTGAAATGGATTCACTTCCACTACAGCTTTCAGCTCATCATTATCTACCTTGGTCTCAGGTCACCCACATGGCTCATTTTCAAGATTAAAATCACCAGAACGGAACTTCCCTAACCATTGACATATTGTGCCACCGTTAGCCACATCCATCCAAAGTCTTGAGCTGCCTGTGCTGCATTGGTTCCATGACGGAACTCACATTCAAAAATAACACGAATTTTTTACTTAACCATGGTTTTACAAAAATTGCTCTAACAATTTTTTGAAAGATAATCCCAAGCCAAACTATGTGTTTGAAAGACTGAGAGGATGTACCTTCACAATAAATATAAAACACAAAGTGTCAAAGTGAAATGTCTGAGATATCAACTGTCAAACTTAGTACTTCAGGAAATTGGACATTTCATACTTAATCACATAGCATATGGATTATGGCTGAACAGCTCAACTAAGTGTGTCAGATTGAACAATTTAAGGATAATTTTGCCCCTGTAGTTTATAATATGCTAAAGTAAATGTCTCCAAATTGTATATTGAGTCAATTATGGTTTATCTTATTTTACTTCCTATCAAGATTCTATAAATCAATATAAATTTGGTATAATGTCCATTAACTTATTATGTATGCTACATGATAGAAGATTGCTAATTTGAATTATCTCATGGATTTTCAAATAACTGTTCTTTTCTCTGAAACCAACCAACAAAAAAAACTGAAAAAAAATTTTACAGGAGTATTTTCTCTTACTCTGTTTATGGGTTTCCTAAGTGCACTTAACCATAGAATTGAATAATAATCTGATCCTATTAAACCACTTAAAAATACAAACTTGAAATAGATGTCATATGCCATTTAACCATTTTGTAAAGTGATTGATTTCAGTGGTTTTTTTTGGTAAACCCATATGTACAATTTTTGTTTGCATTAGTTAACAGATCCATTCCTGTCCCCTAATTACACCATTTGATTAAAAATTGTTCTACTTTCAACTAGTTACTGTGCTATTCATAGATATTTTCTATTCTTAACTCATGAAATGGTAGCTAAGTAAAAACTAAATTTTTATTCTACAGTAATAACTATGTAAAGTTGGGTATAAGTAAACAAGAGTGTATAAACTAGTGGTGCAATATTCCAATTTTAGAGCATAGAAAAAGAATAAGATAATTTTCTCCATTTTCAGTGAAAGAAAAATAATGTAATGTTAATATTATCTTTTTCTTATATTCTTATATGATGTAGTAGAAATCTTAATGATATTGTATCCGTAAATTTCTGCATGAAATTATTTAAGGGCTTTTATAGAAATGTGTAAAATGGAGTATAAAGTATGGTTTTACCTGTTTAAGTATAGAACAGTTGGAAATCATCAACCGTGCTAAACTGATCGCATACAAATCTTCATGCCACATGTAGTATACTATGAGGAAAATTTGGAAAACAAATCTAATTTAAAAAACATGATGTTTGTTAAGTGTTTAGAACAGTGTCACATATAAATAAGTAATACATATTGGGGCAATGTTAATTATGTTTATTTTCATTTTTAGATCAAATCTGAAAGTGTTTGTGTGAAACCTAGGAGAAAGGATTATTTTCTAAGAGAGTTAAAACATTTTCTTTTTTGTATATGTTTAATTTGGAGAGCAGTTCTGATCAGAGGTACACAGCCATATAAGTCCATCGTGGGTGCTCCTGCCTAAGCACCAGGGTACAAAGATGCTTCAGATTCAACTCCAGTTCTTTGGAAGTTTAAAAAAACTTACCTACATCATAATTTTATATATACTATGCAATGTCTCCATAAAAATGAATAGTACAAAGCATAGCTTTTTAAGACTATTTCCTACAGGCTATGTCAGTTAATGTGCTTTCTGTGGATAGCTGAGTTCATGTGTACTTTCTCTTATACAAAAGGCATTTTGTAATGTGTAGTTGAAAGTGACATTATGTGACAGGTAACCAAACACTGCAATGTTCAGATTGAATGTTAAGATCACTGATTGGTAGAGTAATTTGATGGGAAATGATAGGCCGTGTACCTGTGTTTTTCTAGGCATTTTTGATCAGCCTTTCCTTATCACAGCTCATGTTCTGATGATCATTGCAGGATGAAGTGGCACAGCCACTGAACCTATCAGCTAAACCCAAGACCTCTGATGGCAAATCACCCACATCACCCACCTCTCCCCATATGCCAGCTCTGAGAATAAACAGTGGGGCGGGCCCCCTCAAAGCCTCTGTCCCAGCAGCGTTAGCTAGTCCTTCAGCCAGAGTTAGCACAATAGGTAAGTTCTGTTTCTTTTGTTCTTGCTAATTTTCTGTTTATGGCTATTGAATGAAATCATCTTTAAATGGCACATCACATACACCCTGTGCATGGCTTGAGTTCTATAGGAGAGTTTCAAATTGAAGAACCACATAGGTCTGCTTTAAACATGCAAATGAAATTTCTCACGGAAGTCAAAGTTACAATGTCCGCCTGAGAATCTAATTGTATTGGTTATATTTATATATTTAACTATGTCCATAAGTTTATGAAAAAGAGGCCTAAATGACTAATGACAGTGAGCAATGGTTCTAGAATGTTCTTGTTAGGTGACTTATCTTTTCCAGCATTGAATTTATTTCCCTTTTTTATGTGATGTGTAAAAAATACACATAGTGATGAAATGCATTTTGCCTGGATCAGCAGTCAGCCATCAGAATGTGAAGTTTGTTCATTTCCATTCTGCTTGAGAATTACTTGAAGACACCAAAGTATTATGAAAGAGTGGATAGCTTCAGTTCTTCATAACTGTAAATTCAGTAAATTGTAGAAGATATTTCTGTAAGCTGACTTTGAAAAATTCAATGATTTATATTTTAGTATATTTATTACATGCTTATTTCAACCCACATTTATTGAGATGTTTATTATTTGCATACAATTTCCAGGAGACTAGCATAGGTCAGCCCAAGGAGTTCATGGTTTAGTTGAGGAAATCATCCATTCTATAGTACAAGTCAGTTGTAGTAAGTGCTGTTTCAGAGCACAGATAACAATACTATAGTCACAAAGAGGAGAGTGTTGGATTCTGTTTGGGAAGGATCAAGGATGACTAAGATGGAAATAGCCTAATTCAAACTGAGCCTTGAAGAAGAGATATATTTCTAAGCAATCTAGGCAATAAGGAAAAACACAAAGTAAAGCAGCATGTTTTTGAGAAATATACTGATTGTTTCTAGATTCTAGAATGAATATGTAGTGGAAAGTGATTAAAGCTAAAACTGAAAGGGTCAGATGGAATCTGATTGAATGCTATCCTAAGGAATTTTGACTTTTTCCCAGGCAACAATGTGATCAGAACTTTAAGAAGACTATTGGCAGAAGATATTGGAATTGAGGAAACCGTTGTTTTAGTGTAGGACAAGAGTAAGTTACACGAGACAGAGATAAGCAATGATAAATTAAAGGAGGGGCTAGATTGAAAAGATATTATTAAAGAAGAATTGACACAATATGTCCATAATAGAATGTATCTGGTAGGGGTCCAGTTGTAGACAGAGGAGTCTAGGACTTTGAGTTTATAAAATAAAAGGAATTGTGCCTCCATTAACCATGAAAAGGGAGACCAGAAATGGAAGCAGATTTGGGGGAAGATATAAATATAAAAATTTAATATGTGTTGAATTTGAAATATAAGGAACCATTTACATGGAGATGTTCAGGAGAAAACTGTAAGTGTAAGTCTATTATGTAAGAGGGGTGCTAGCATTTTAGATATGGAAATTATTCCCTGATGATATAGTTGAAGTAAGTAGAGCAAATAAGTTCACCAAAAAGAGTGTGCCTGGTATGAAAAGAAGTGGCTGAAGAATCATAGGTACTGCCTATTGTATTAGTTATCTGTCGCTTTATAATAAATTAACCTAAAACTTAGCAGCTTAAAAGAGCCAACATTTATTATCTCAGTTTCTCAGGGTCACCTTATCTGGGCAGTTTTGGCTTAGGATCTCTCATATGATTGCAGTCAAGATGTTGGCCATAGGTGCAGTCATCTATAGACTTTACTGGGGATGGATGATCCACTTCCAAGATGACTCACTTTCACGACTGTTAGCTGGAGGCCTCAGTTCTTAGACATGTGGCTGTAACCTTCATCAGAGTAAGTAATCCAAGGAAGAGAGCAAAAAGAAAGATACAGTGCCTTTTATGACCTGTTCACAGTCACCTGCACTCAGTTGTGTTTTATTTTGTACCTTATAAGAAAATCACTAAGTCCAGCCTAATTCAAGGCAAGGGGAATTAGTCTCCAACTCTTGAAGGAAAGAATATCAAAGCATCTTTGGACATATTTCAGAACCACCACCCTTTTTTAGTAGAAAACTGAGTGTTATAGAATAAGAATGAAATGAAGAGCAAGTCGGTGTGTTAGAATAAGACTGAAGATGGAGCAGTGTCATGCTAGCCTAGGAAAACCAAAAGTTTCAAGAAAGAGGGATTATTTACTGGTGACGCATTCTGCAGGAAAGTTAAAGAACATGAAAAAGAAAAGGCTTAGGATTTAGCTGGAGTTCACAGATAGCTAGATTCCAACAGATAAGTTTTAGTAGAATGGTTTGAGCAGATTTCCAATTACAAAGATTTGAAGGATATGAGGAAAGAAAGTACAGTTGATGATATAGACTAATCTTTTTGTAAGTTTGATATTGAGAAGTGATTATAGTGTGAGAAGACTGAGTAGAGACAGGTTTTAGAATAGGAATATGTATATATATATATATTCCTCTTCAAGGGGGAAGAGGAGGAAGAGTTGGAGAGATGAGTACAAGGGTGACAGCATAGCAAGGAGATGATGAGAAAGGATTGGCCTTGGAAGGAGAAAAGCCCCCCCCCTTTTTTTTCTGAGACTGAAGGAAATGAAGAGAAAAATGGTAAAGTTTTAGAGAAATTTTAGGATGGACAGAATGAAAGCTGAAGGAGTATGTTTCAAATGCTTTGATCTCTGCAAAGTAGAATTCCAGATTATTTACTAAGAGGAATTTACTCTGGGGCAATGAGGTAGCAGCAAGAAAAGAAACAGGGAAAACTGAAGTTTTGGAAAGCTTGGAAAAGTTTTGGGATACACATGTGCTTTTTCATCGTTATGGTCTAAACCTGTTACCCTGCTCAACATCCTAAATAAGCACCAAGATTAGATTTGCTTTTAGGAACTAAGTATGTATAAGAAAAAATGTTTTATTTGGCAAAAAAGATTCAATTCCATAATATATATGAAGGCTCAGGAATATCACAATGTTGGTATATGAGCTACTGTTGTAATGTTACTAGAACTAGAATATTTAACTAATAGGCTAATGTATTTACATTTTTATCATATATGAATATTTTTACTCTGGCTTCCCAAGGATTAAGTATGACAGTATTTTAGAAAGCCAAGAACGTATTTAATGACAATTTATAATGACTATTTCTACTACTAAAACATCTCTTTTTTTTCTGAAAAGTTCCTTCACCACATACACATCCCTCATATTTTCCAAGGATTTGAGGCCACTACAATTTACTTTTCTCTTTTCAACAAATGCAGATGTTGAAAGCTAAAACTTTAATGAGTAATAATGTAGTTGGATAAAAGCTATGAGGATTAATGGTGTTGTAAAGGTCACCCCTGAAAGAAGAATTAATGTGTTATGCCATTTATAAACCGTGGAAAACTGTGGACCAAAAGATAACTTAAGTTATCATTAATGACATGGGGCTCTTTGCTATGTATCTATTAGCTACAAATAAAGAAAGTGACTTTTTTGAGGTTGGTAACCAATATTACAGTGTAGTTCATAAGAATCCTTTTGATATAGTACACAGATGATAGACACTCCAAAGAAAGGGAGTCCTTAAAAGGCATGATAGTTCAGAAGAATGATGGATAATTTTAAAATCTTTTAAACAGATGTTATTTTTCCCTTATTGGCCTTCTCCACCTATATTTTACGTATGTATAATACTTTCAATTTTTTCCAAAGCATTTTTTTTTCATTTTTTTCTCACTGCAGCTATTCTAGAATTATAGACCCTTAACAGATCAAGTAGATATCCATACAGTCTAGTCAAAACTTATTTTACAGATGAGGAACACGGACCTAAAGAGGCCTTTACCTAGGGTTTCAAAGTAATTTCTTGTCACAGTGTAGACAATTCTATGATTCTAATTTTAATTTTAGGGAAACAAATGTACACGAAGATCTAGTAATTTGTCCAGACTCTCACAACCAATGGAAGTTGGGGCATTACAACCATAGTATATGGGTTGGCATCCTTTGTTTTTAGTGATTGTCTTTTGGTAACCTCTATGCATTAGAAGCTCTTCTCAGTCATTTATCCTGTCACTCATCCATCCAACAAATGAGAATTAAATACTTTCCCTATGCCATACATTTTTCTAAGTCTAGAGGATATCAGTCTTGGACTGAGGCTTTAGGTGTCTGTAGTCTCAGTCCTAGCATAGCTTTGGAACATAGTGGAATGTATTATTCTTACCCTTCATTCTTCAGAGGCGTTAACACATTAAAATTAAAACTTTGCCTGAGCAAATGTAGTAGATGCACGCTGACTAAATAAAATGAAGGGAAATATTTTCAAGTTCATTAATTGGGTACTTTATTTCTACAACTTGCTAATTTAAAATATGACATGAAGGAGGATATTATTTTGAAGTTTCATTAGCTTATGTTTCTAATGAGCAAAGCTTATACAAAGGTTCTAATGAGAAAAATTTTGTATGTGGGTAGGCGACTGAATGAATGAAAAGAACATTGTAATTCATAGAAAGCCATTGGATTATCAGGAAGTTAAGGATATCATTCAAAGACATCTGGCAATTAATATTTTCATAGCATTTTACAGTTTACAGATTTCTTTCACATGTATTATCTCATTCTTGTGAGCTTTCACAGTTGAAAAAAATGGCTACATATCAGGGTGCCAAAAATTTGATGATGATCAGTGAACTCAGAAATAGAAAAAAATTTAATATTTGTTGAAAATCACTTGAAACGCATATGCCCTTACTTCTACTTACAGCTAAAAAGTCCCATATAAAATAAATATGTAGTAAATAAGAATTTGTATTACCCTAATATCATGTTAAATCCATGAATTTTAATAAATCTGTGCCATATGGTAAAGGCTTCTATTGATAAGAAGACAGAGATGATCAATGAACTTGGAATTATAAAGGCAGATACTTCCAACTTAGAATATGTATATATTCCTTCAGCAGAACCTGCCATGTGCCAAAGGAATAAAAGTTGAATAAAAATGTCCTCAAGTAGTTCACAGACTGATGTGAAAGACAAACTTAGAAAAATGCAAGACAATATGACAATAAAAGCATGTATAAGGTTTTAAAGGAGTATATAAATGGAAAGTACTAATCTTTCCAAAGAGCATATCTGGGGTATGTCAGAGAAGTCCTCACAGAAGGGGTGACATTTGAATAAATTCCCAAACACACGAGAAAGAGAAAGCATTTCCGCAAAAGAGAAAATCTTGGGAGACACGATTGGAGAGCAAGAGGAGGAAGGCCTGTCCTTGGAACAGGGAAAAAGTCCTATGCAGCTTAACACAGGGCTCATGCGAGATTGGCAGGAGGGGCCATGGGAAGGATAAGCAGAGTTGGTATCACAACAAGAGACTTTTAGGCTATGTTAAAGTCTTTGGAACTTATCCCAGAATGATATTTTTGAGGGAACATCAAAGAGTTTCAAAAGTTCCATTGTATTTGGGAAAGGCTGCATACTGTTATCTCTTGAAGATTCACAATGCACATTAACATATTCCAGATTTTGAAACTTCATGCAATGAAGAAAGCTTTTTAACTTTAACGTAGTATTTTCCTACGCTTATTTAAACCTGGAATTATTTTTTCAGAGACTGTGACAGATCATCATTTTATGAAGTGTACCTTTAAGCATTAGGGCACCAAGAGATGGGTTTTTAATTGGGGATTTTGGATTTTGACTTGATCCAAATTCCTTTTTTAAGAAAAACATTTTGGAATGCTTTATCTGGAAGCAGAGTAGAAGATGGATTCAAAGAGTGTAAGCCTAAAAATAGGGAACCAGTTAGGAGGCTAAGACATAACACAAGTGAGAGATGAAGTGGCTTTAAGGAAAGCAGGGACCGTGGGAATGCCGAAGCAAGTTTGAGGGCTGAGGAAGAGGCAGAACTGTCAGGGCCTGGCTGCCTTTTGTCTGTATGGGGCAAAGGAGATACCTTAGCTTAGATGATTCCCAGGTGACTGGATGGGGAACTGTAAAGGTTTATGGAATACAGAAAGAGCAGATTGAGGCCACAGGAAATTGATGAATTCTGAATCAGACATGCAGCATTTCAGGTACTCATGGGACAAATAGAGAAGCTTAGTAGGGAGATAAATATATCAGCAATCAGGAAGGGCTTGAGGTAGGCAATAGTTAATTTCATAGTACTTGGGACTATCCTCTCAAGTCTTAGGGACTTTTAAGACCAAGGGTGGTATGTTGCTTTCCTAGGGCTGCCACAACAAATTACCATGAACTGGGTGGCCTAAAACAAATTTATTCTCTCGCTATTCTGGAGGCTAGAAATCTGAAGTAAAGTATGAGCAGGATTTGTTCCTTCTGGAAGCTCTGAGGGAGAACCGTGCCTCCATGCTGCTGACTCCTTGGCATTCCTTGGCATATATGCATAACTCCAGTCATTGCTTTTGTATTCACATGGGTGCTCCCCTGTCTCAGTGTGTCAAGTCTCTCTCTCTCCTTTCTCTTATAACAACGCCAGTCATTGGATTTAGGGCCCACCCTAAATCCAGGGTGATCTCACCTCAAGATCCTTAATTGCATCTTCAAAGACCCTAATTGCAAATGAGGTCACATTCACAGATACACTGGGGGTTAGGACTTGGATATATCTTGACAAGGGGGGTGGGAGGGCACAATTCAACCTATTTACAGGTGATTTCTGTTTGTTTTTTTTTTTTCTTTCTGTGTATGGCAGCCATTAGTAATCCTTTCCCTTTAGAATTTATCTCCTCCAAAATCAGACTTTTCAGTTTTTTCCTTCTCTTCTCCCCCTGAAAATATATACAAGAGGCCTTTAAAAAAAAATGAAAACTTTGAGAAGTATTTTGGTAATGGTTAAGAAGAAACACTGAGGCATAAACAAATCAAACTGTGGTAAATTTAACAAAGTTACAGAATCTCACAAATTTCTTACATTACTGATTCCTAACTGGCCTTTTCCAAATCTCATCTGACATGTTAAGGGGAAGTAATAGTGACCTTTACCCACTAATTCCCTCAAGACTGAGGCTCACCCAACCTCTCCTACACAGATACCCTCCCATCTGAGCCCAGCTTTAGATGCAATTGCTGCCTAAATTTATAATGAAGGCAGAATAAAGTGTATCAGATGACCATTTGGGATCTCTTCAAACTCTGATGGGCTACCTCCCATTTCATTGAACCTCTATCCTAACCAAGAAATGGCATCTGCTCACAGACGCATCATAATAGTCAAAACCATGTAACACGAGCGCTAAGGATGTGCATATCGAGATAATAAAAAAGTAAAGAGCGGAATTAACGATTTTTGCTGGCTGCCTCCTCAGATACCAAGTGCTGTCTACTCCGTCACATTTGTTATTTCATTTAATTCTTCCATCAACCTTACATTTATTTCCTAGTTGAGGGAAATGGAAACGTAGAGAGACTAAGCGTTAAAGTTTGTCAAATACCACATTTACCCAGAATTGGGATCCTAGATCCATCTGAATCCAATCCCCAAATTCTACTTGTTTTACTATGCTGCTTTCTAAATAAAGTGTCAGCTATTGAATAATTTTAATAGACCATTTGTTATGATAAGAAACTATATTAACTCCCTTAATCTTGATATTTGTTTTATCTAGTGAGTGTTATCCCCATTTAACCAATGAGATGATTGAGACTTAGAAAGGTAAAATTATGTGTATAATTTATATAGCTAGTAAGTGGCAAAGGTAGGATTTTAATTCAGGCTTGCCCAACGCTAAAACACATACTTTTTCCAACCAAGATTGGAACCTTGGTCCAAAATCTAAGAAGCAGGTGAAGAAAGGATCCCCGACAAGGATCCGAAGATACAGGAAGCAGTAAGGAAAAAGGAACCAAGGAATCGTGCTATGATGAGAAAGAAGGAAGGAGGGAGTTTCAATAATGAGAGGATGGTCAGTGCTGTCATTCCTCAAGGAATGGAAAATGTCCCATGGATGTGGCAACTCAAAGACCAAGGGCAGCAGAAACAAAATTGTAGCGGGAATTGAAGAGTGAGGAAGAAATGGGAGAGTATGAGATAAAGCATCTTTGGAAGATTGACTTAGAAGGTAAAAAGAGAGACGGGGTTGGAAAGAGAGGGCAAAACAAAGTTAAAGGAGGGACTTTATTTACTCGTTTTAGGAAAGAGGGAACCTTAAATACTTAACAAGTTGAGGTGGTAGAGATGGAAGAGATGATTAGGTTGATGACATAAATGAGAAGAGGATGATCTCATTGTTCTCTTCTAATAATGAGAATTACTGGAGAAAATAATCAATGAAGAGTATAGAAATCTAGAACTCTAGAAGGGAAGCAAAGGGAAAAATGGGCATAAATGGAGATAGATTTGAAATTAGCAGAGGGTAGGAGAGGGGTTGGGGACAGGAAGGTAAGAGTTGAGCCTTATTGGTCTTTCTAAAATCAAAGGCAAGGCCATTTGCTGAGAGAGAGGGAGTCAGCAAGGTTGAGGATTTGGTAACTATGATAAGAACAAGATACAAAGAACCAGCAAACAATCCTATTGAGACCGAATGTTGTAATACATAAATGGCTTTATGATTTAACATTGCAGATAGAAATGTTAACATTTCATATAGCATAACTAAAACTCAGGAGTCTCTAAAAGCAAGAATGTATATTTTATTTTATTTTTTTTTTTGAGACAGAGTCTCACTCTGTTGCCCAGGCTACAGTGAGTGCCGTGGCATCAGCTTAGCTCACAGCAACCTCAAACTCCTGGGCTCAAGCAATCCTTCTACCTCAGCCTCCCGAGGAGCTGGGACTACAGGCATGCGCCACCATGCCCGGCTAATTTTTTCTATATATATATCTTTAGTTGGCCAATTAATTTCTTTCTTTCTGTTTATAGTAGAGACGGGGTCTCACTCTTGCTCAGGCTGGTTTCGAACTCCTGACCTTCAGCGATCCACCCGCCTCGGCCTCCCCAGAGTGCTAGGATTACAGGCGTGAGCCACCGCGCCCGGCCTGTTTCTTTGTTTTTTAAAAAAATTTTAAATCAAAGAGGATCTTTTTCTTTTACTTCTTGGGTAGACACTAAGAGCAGTTTAGAAACAATCAAGAACGGATAAAAATTCATCCTGTATTATATTATGCAAGTTACACTTGTGCAACAAGTTTTTCATGGCCAAAGTTAAATACATCCCGACCAAAGTTAAATATGGTAGCATGGGAAATGTTAGCTTTAGAAGCCTAAGATTTATTTTTGAGCCCTGGCTCTTCACATAGACCGTTAGCAAATCATTTAACCTGAGCTTCAGCTTTCTGATCTGTAAAATGAGACTACAGCCCACATCACAGGAATATTATACAGAATAAATTAGAAAATACGTAAGGTGAATTTACATCAGTGTAATGTCAGGAAAACATGTCATTGACAATATTGTTAATTCTAATATATTTAAAGAAAGAAAATAAGTTTCTGGATAACTGTTTTACTCAACAGTACATCCTTCTAAAATAGGACCTTATCTTCCATATACTCTCCATTTTTGTTTGTTTGCTTCTACTTTTAAGGGCTCTCACAATCCTGGTCCCTGCTTTTGAACTCCTTTCAAGTGTGAATCAGTTAACATCTGCCACCTACTGACCCAGTTCTCTCTACTTCCTCCAGCTCTCCCCTCCCTGTGCAACTTGCTTATTATGTTTGTTGGGTGATTAAACTGGCCTTCCTTTAATTTTTGCAAATATCTAGACAGTATAGGGTTAGCAACAGCAGTTTCTGAATTTGAGCTATAAAGCAAGGTGGTGCAAAGGAGTCAATAATAATGTTCATTTTTTTCCCCAGAGAAAACAATTAGTAAAACCCCACATGGACAAGCTTTTCCTTTCACAGTATGACAGTCCTAGGTTTTAAAAGTGCACTCTGCCTACATGGACAGGTTAAAAAAAGTTTTCAGTACAAAGCATGAGTTTGGAAGTGACTCACCACCTATGGAACTACTTCAAAATGCATACCCTTAACTACTATTTGAATTTTTATAGGTTTGTAGTTTTGCTGACTGCAAGAAAATAAAAGGCCCAGTGCCAGTTCTTACTGGGTCAAGATTTATTTTGAAGTATCAACATTTCGTAAGCTTTTTGACACTTAAAAAGTCCTAAAGATTTTCCTGCAAAAAGTTTTAACAGGCTTTATTCCAGTAAAGAAAATTCGGAGTGTTCATGCTGTGGTAGTAACAAAAGCAATGTATTTGGTGAATTTGCCAATAGAAATTTCCAGAAGCTAGACTACACTAGGAATGTATTTTTATTTAAAGAGTTTAGGGATGTCGGCAAGGACTTGTAATTATATTTGTCCCGTTAGCATAGCTCTAGGTACAGAAAATTTGACCAGTGATTTACAAACAGACTGTTAATCTTTTACGAAATGATCAGGAGACCAGCTGACCAAGGGAACTGATCTGATACTCCGGAGGCTTTGTCGGGTAGTGGCTGTGGAATGCCTTACAGGAACACACTGACCTGAGTTTGAATCCGAGACTTACCTCTTACGTGGGCAAGTCACTCAACTTCTCTGAGCTTCATCTGTAAAATTGGATAGTATCTATTTTATAGATAATGATTAAGCAACATAATATATGACTTAACACTGTTGTCAATAATAGGTATTTACTTGTATTTAATTAATGAAAGTTAATCATAATAACTGAGTGACCCACTAAATACTTGTTTTAAAACTTAACGTTTCATGTTCAGAACCATCATTAGAGTATAGAAATATATTTGAGGATACTTAAAGTCTTTAGGTAATCACATTTGAGTCAAAGCAGTGTTTACAGTAAATGGATTGAAGTTGACAAGGGCTGAGATACCATGGTGTGGTGGTTTTGAACAAGACCTATTCTAGGTGTGATTGTTCACTTTGGCAAATTACCTTAGCCCACTAAGTCTCAGTGTTCTCATCTGTAAAATGAGGGTAACTTCATATTTGCTTTGAGAATGAATGTGTAAGAATTGAACCCTTGCACTTAATGCAGTTCCTGGCACAGAGTATGTAATAAATTTTAGTTATTTCTGTTATTCCTTAGATACCCTTTTGGACATGGCCTTAACTGCTTGTGGGAAATGTTGCTATGAATTTTTTAATGGAATGGTTAATGTTGGAATTTTGGTTTTAAATACTTTTTTCTTTTTATTTGAATAATGCTTATCCAGCTGACTTACATTAAGATAAGATACTTCAGAGATGACCATTTTAAATTTTCAGCTTTCCTAGTGGCTTATTATTTAAAGGACCCATATTCTAAATCCTTGTAGTTGAAGAGACTAACTTATATTTTATAAAAACAGATTTTTTACATAATGTACCATTTTTGGTCATTCTGTGGCTTTGCACTTTAACCCAATCTTAATTTATGCATCTGGTTTCTTCCCTGCTTCATTTCCTGTGTGTAGAGTGACCCAAAGAAGAAGCAAGGAAGAGCAGGAAAAGGCAAGGATTATACCTGAGATCAATATAGTCAGCCTTAGGATGACCAGACATCCTCTCCGGATTAAAGCCCTTGGTTAAATTTATGCAATGACTGCTTTTTGAAGTTTTACCAGCAAAATAACTTTTATGGCTTTGGTTTACTATTGGAGAATATGGCAAGAAAATTATGAAGGAAATATTTACTTTTCCCAGGGGCTTTAAATAATTTTTTTCAGAGCTATAATTCATCCAAATAATTTTTCAAAAATGACAGCTAATGAAGTATTGATATTTAACAGTTGCCCCATATTACAGATATTATATTAAATACAGAGTTAAGCTTATCCTATGGTAAAGTCTTTCTTAATATCTTCTATTTTTGGTGCCATATATCTAGGTAAGTTACTTGATAGTATAAGGACTTCGATAGAATTTTCAAACTTTTTAAGACTTTATGAGGAAGCAATGTTTGTTAGGTTGTTGTACTGAGAACTTGAAGAGTTCTAGTTTTGGGTAGTTATAGTTTTGGCTTTGTCACCAACTAATGGCTTGGCTTTGATATAAAAATTAAAACACTGACTCAAAATTAGCCCTTTGACGCAAACCATCCCTGACCCACTTCCTCGCTCTCCCTCCGATTTAGGATTACTTCAAGGATGAAGGGGAACATCTCAAATAAATGGTGGTGTCCCCCAGCTGCCTTCCCGAGTGTGGACACATACAAAGGGACTGTTATTATCCCTTTTAACTTTGTTTAAGTCATCATCTTCTGAGTTTATTTGAGTTTGGGGCCTTCCTATCTCCCTCCTTCCCTTTTTTCCTCCCTTTGGATGATCACTTATTGTTCTACAGAGCATCATTAGACATATAGTGATGTGGAGGATAATTTTACCATTTAAGTCATTGGACCAGTTTACATTTCACCAGTAATGTATCAGAAGCTTCACTTGAGCCACATCATAGCCAAATCTTGGAATTGTCAGGCTTCTTAACTTTTCCTAATTTAGTAAATACAAAATGACATCTTACTGTGATCTTAAAATTTGCTTTTCTGTGATTCTTAATGAGGTTGGACATCTTTTCATGGTCACCATTGGTGTATTCTTTCATGAAATGCTTATTACTTTCTTTTGTCCATTATGTACTTAAAATTGTATATTCAGAATATTTGTGTTTTATGTATGTTTTAAATTTTAAAATAATGCCACACATGGAAAAATTATACATACAATACGGAGGAAATTTTTCCCACTGAAGATTTGACTTGATTCCCCTTTACCTGTGAATAAACAAGTATGTGTTTCCTACAAAGAAACAAGGACATTGTCCTATAAACTAGAACAAAACTATCGAAATCACTGATCATTTCTACCAACTAATCCTCAGATCTCATTCAGGCTTCCAAGTTGTCTCAATAATGTTTATTATAGCGAAAGAATTCAGTTTAGAATCATACCTTCATTTTACTTATTACATCTTTTCAGTCTACAGCAGTTCTTTAGTCTTTGTTTGACTTTCAAGACCTTGGCACTTTTGAAGACTATAAAGGCTAGTCGTTTTATAGAATATCTCTTCCTTTAGGATTGTCTGCTATTTCCTTATAATTAGATCTATATTATGAATATTCAGGAATGTCACAGAATTGATGCTGTGTTTTCTCTTTGCATTCTATCAGGTGGCACACAATTTTATTTTGACCCATTATTGTTGATGTTCACTGGGATTACTTGATTAAGATAGTGTCTGCTAGGTTTATCTACTGTGAAATGACTCATTTTTCCGCTGTAATTAATAATTATTTTGCATGCAGGTGCTTTGAAACCATGCAAACAATCCTTTCCCGATTAAACTTTCAGTTAATTAATTTATTTGTATCAGTATGTGCTTCTGTTCCTATATTTTATTCAAAGAACTATATAATCCATTACTTACTTACTTTGGTGCTCATCTCATTCCTGATTTAGCCAACAGGATCCCCTTCAAGTTGGCTTCTATGTCTTTTTGACATGTCATTCTTTGATTGTACTGGTATCTCCAGTTTCATTCCAGTGCCATAGGGTTCAATTATATTTTCTTCCTTTTGTTGTGCCTTGTCCTCCTCTAACAGTGAGAAACTTGCCCACCATGATACTTAATGCGTTTCCTTACTTGATCAGCTTCCTGGTATGTGGTCAGTCTGCTATTTCCATTGTCCTTCCGCCTGCCCCCCCCCCATTCTACTTGAGCCTCAAAGCCCCCTTCACTTGGAAGTAAACCCTCCTCACCCCACGTGGATTCCTACATCGCACACCTTAGTGCCTTTTTTTTGTGGGCACCCCCCTCCCTCAGCCGGGGCATTGATACACAGTGCTGGAACATTCCTGTGCAGGGACTCCTCTGTCATCCTGCTCACCTCATACAAAACCACCCTTTTCTCAATTTAGTGGATGCAAAATGTCATCTTATTGTCTTGATTTGCTTTTCTGTAATTGCTTATGAAGTAGAACATCTTTTCCTGTGACTTTTCACCGTTGGTATATTCCTTCATGAAATGCTTGTTCCTGTCTTTTGTCCATTATGTACTTAAAACTGTGCTTTCAATACATTTATGTTTTATATTTTTTATGTTTTAAAACAGTAACACATACAGAGAAGTTAGAAGTACAATACAGAGTTAGAGCTTGGGTTGTAATTCCCTATACCACATCGTTTCTTCCATTCTACAATTGACACCTACCTCATCCTGCTTGAGCTGTGACATCTTTTATTAGGACTACCTTTCTACATTTTGTTCATTTTTAATTAAAATATAATAGCAGACACACACACACATGACCTGGATACCAAATTTCTTTGGCTGTATATTTTGTGGTATTGTAGGTGATCTTTTCATTTATCTTTTTTGTATTTGTTAATGAATGGAAGGTTTTAATTTTAATGCAGTTGAATTTATTAATCTTATGCTTTATAGTTAGCCCTTTCTATGTCTTAAGAAAACCTTCCTTCCTCTGAGATCATAAAGATTTTCTTTTATATTTATTTTAAAAATATTAAAGACTTGCCTTCTCTATTTGAAACTTTAATCCCTCTGGAGTTTATTTTTTATATGTTAGACAGTGGGGATCTAATTTCATTTTTTTCTCCCAAATGGATAACCAGTTGTTTCAACACGATTGAATGACTCCTCCTTTCTTCAGCGATCTGCGTGTAACTTTCTTCAAATATTTTCCGTATGTGTGATGATCTGCTTCTTCTCCAGCAGTCAGTTTGTCTGTCTCTTTTCCAGGAGCAGACTAACTTAAGTTTTAGAGCTTTATATTATAAGTTTTGGTATCTGAAAGGGCAAGTTCCCCACTATATTCATTTTTCTGGTGGAAAAATGGAAGATGGCTTCCATATTATGAGCTTTTGCTACTCCATGTAAATTTTAGAACCAACTTCTCAAACCTTTTGGATTTTGGTTGGCATTGCATTAAAAGTGTTGGGAAGAATTGTCATTTTATGATACTGAGTCTTTTCGTCATGAACATGGTATGTCATTTCACTTGTTTAGATTGTTTGGATTCCATTGTTAATGTCTTCCAATACATTTTCTCCATATTGAACACACAATATTTACAAATTACTTTTATTCCTAGGTATGGTTTATTGTTGGATATTTTTTAAATATTATTTTGTTACTGGTATATAAAATACAGTTTATTTTTAAAATGTGATCTTGTATTTAGCCGCAATTAATTAAATACAAACAAATGTGATATAAGCTGAAAAGCAAGTAAGATTAGAAAGGTCCAGGTGTTTACCCTGAAGTTACTTTTGGTGTTTTAATAAATCTAGGTGAATAGTCATTTTTTTGCAGCTTTATTGAGATATAATTTGCATACCATAAAATTCACCCAAAGTTTCAGTTTAGTGGCTTTTATAATCATGCAGGTGTGCAGCTAACACCACCATCTAATTTTTTAACAGTTTCATGACCCTCAAAAAGACCCCTATGCCCATTAGCAGTCATTCCCCAATCTCCTCCTTCTCCACCCCAGCCCTAGGCAACCACTAATCTGTCTGTCTCTGTTAATTCCCCTCTTCTGAACATTTCACATAAATTGCATCATACAATCCATGTTTTTTTGTTACTGGCTTATTTCACTCAGCATAATAAGGCTGCATCTATGTTGAAGCATTTGTCAGTACTTCATTCCTTTTTAAATCTAAATAGTATTTCATTCTATGGATTTATCACATTTTATCTACTTAACAGTTGATGGACACTTAGGTTGTTTACAGTTTGGTGCTATTATGAATAATGATGATATGAGCATGCACATACAAGTTTTTGTGTCAACATAAGTTTTAATTTCCCTTCTGTATGTATTTACAAGTGAAAGTTCTAGATCATACAGTATCTCTCTGTTACCTTTTAAGGAACTACCTGTTTTCCTTAGTGGCCGGACCATATTTACATTCCCATCAGCAGTGTATGAAGAAGGTGCATAGTCATCTTAAATCTACTTTTACATTCTCCAAAGAATAATTGCAATACATTAGGGTTATCTTAAATTATGATTATTATTTTAAATAATGAAAGAAATGACAACTTATTTTACGTCATTCATTTTAAAGGAATTTATGATTCTGTATGTAGTATATATCTTTATATCTCTTATTTTTTTTATAGCCTTATTGATGTATAATTTACATACATCAACACATACAAACTGTTGCGTGTTCAGTTTGATGATTTTGATTCAGTTTATTCAGATGTGCAGCCATCACCGTAGTGCAGGTTTAGAACATTTTCATCACCCCAGAGAATTCCTTTACGCATATCTTCAATCTCTGCTCCCTTCTCCTGGTCTAAGAGGTGATCTGCTTTCTCTACCTACATTTTAGCTTTTCTAGACACTTCATATGTAAATGGAATCATACAGTATATATGTCTTTTGTATCTAGCTTCTTTCACTAAGCATAAAGTTTCTGAAATTCGTACTTATTATATGAATCATGATTTCATTTCTTTTCTTTTTTGGTTACTACTTTACGCTTATCCCTTCCCCAGTTGATGGGTATTTGGGTTATTTACAATTTTGGCTATTATGTTTGATGTTGATACCACTATTTGCATATAAGTTTTGCATGGATATGCGTTTTTATTTCTCTTGGTTAGGTTATCCAAGTGTGAAATTGTTGGGGCGTTGCAAGCATATATACATACATGTATGCTTAACTGCCAAACTGTTTTCCAAAGTGGCTGTTCCATTTGCATTCTCACCAGCAACGTAGCAGGGTTTCAGTGTCTCCCTGTCTTCCCCAACCTTTGATTTTCTTTCAGTCTTTTAAAAACATTGTAATAGCTATTCTAGTGCATGTGTAGTGAGATTTCAGTGTGATTTTATTTGCATTTCTCTGATGGGTAATGGTAATGAGCATCTTTTTCTGTGTTTCCTAAATATTCATATGTTTTCATTGGTGAAATGCTTTAAATCTTTAGCCCATTTTTAAAAATTAGTTAATCTTCTTATTTTTTACTTCTAAGTGTTTTGATATATGCTGGATACCTTTTCTTCTTCATGTATATGATTTGCAAATATTTCCTCCTATTCTGGAGCTTGTCTTATGTAACTGATGTCTTTTAAATAATTTGATGAAGTTAAATTTTTTTATTTTTTTTATAGATTGGGCTTTTGTTTTCATATTTAAGGAATCTTTCTCTAATTTAAGTTCATAAAATTTTCTCCTATTTGTTTTTCTAGCAGTTTTGTTATCTTAATTCTTAAAATTCAGATTATGATCCATTTTGAGTTATTATTTTCATACATTGCAAGATAAAGGTTTACACTTATCTGTTTATTTTTCTGTGTGGATATTCAACTGTTTCAGCACCTTTTATTAAAAAGACTATTCTTTCTCTATTGAATTGCTATGGTACATTTGTCAAAACTGAAATGACCGTGAATGTGAGAGTTTATTCTGGACTCTCTCTCTGTTCTGTTCCATTATCCATATATCGTTAGTACCAACACTGTGTTGGTTACTATGTAGCTTTATAGTAAGTTTTAAAATTAAGTAGTTTAAGTACTGTAATTTTAATCTTCTTTTTCGAAGTTATTTTGGATAGTTTTAGTCCTTTATACTTTCATGTATATTTTAGGACCAATTTCTAAAAAAAATATGATGGGATTTTGATAGATCAGATTGGGGAGAATTGACATATTAAGAATATTGAATTTTCCAATCAACTGAATCTGTTCTAATAAATCTTCTTTAATTTCTCATGGCAGTGTTTTATAGTTTCAGGTATATAGGTATTACACTTTTGTTAAGTTTATTCTTAAGTCTTATTCTTTTTGCTACGAGTAGCAAAAGAGTGGGATCCATTTTTTAATTGTTTGTTGCTAGTATGTAAGAAATACAGTCTATTGTTTATGGATCTTATACACCTTTCTAAACTTTCTCATTAACTTTAGTTGGTTTTTTGCAGATTTTTTTAGGATTATCAGCATGCAAGATCATGTTACCTGCATATAAGGATAATTTTAACTTTTTCTTCTTCAAGCTATATGTCTTTGTATTTTTTGCTTTATTCCACTAAGTAGCCCTCAGACATCCTTGCCTTTTTCCAGTCTTGAGGAAGGGGAGATCATTCAGTCTTACACCATTAGTGTGATGTTAGTTGTAGGCATTTATCCCAGAAAGGAAAAGTTTTTTTTAACATTGAAACAATTAATGTGATATATATTATTAATAAAGAGCAAAAACCACATGATTATCTCAAGAAAAAGCATTTGACAAAATCCAACACATTAGTGATTACAGCAAATGAACAAACTCAAAAACAAGGTATAGAAGAGAATGAAAAACCTATGCTTAACATAATAATTAAGAGTGAGAGACTATTTTCTCCCTAAAATCTGGGAACAAATCGTGTATGTCTGCTCTCACCTCTTCTGTTCAACACTGAACTGGAAGTTGTAGGCATATTTTTTCTCATTGTAATATTTGTACAACTTACTTTAGAGCATGTGGAAAATAAATATTAAGGAAAAAAACCCAAACTGCTTTTCCTACTGTGTAGAACTATCACTGTTAACGTTGTGATCTCCTTCCTTTCAGTATTATGTGTGTAGAGTAACATAATTTTTTAACAAATACAAATTTAACATTATATTTTATGCTCTTAAATTTGTTTTTTACAAGAAGCAAATTTAAGATTGTGTTTTATTTTACTCTGACCTCATTTCTCTCTATTTTCTTCCTTGCTCATTACTGCCTACTCTGATCATCTTTCAGTTCCTGGAGCAGACAAGTCCTTTTTTGCTTCATGGCCTTTGCACATGCTATTTCTTCTATTGGAAATTCTTTACACTTTATTATTTGTATGACTAGGGCCTTCAGGTTGTTTATATATCAGCTTAAATGTCATTTCTTCAGAAAATATTTTCCTTATCACTATGTAAAGAAGCTTCCTGTATACCTCTTGCTTTGTTTGAACTCCTCAATTATTTTATTTATTTTCTGTTTTCTTGTTTTTGCCTCTTTCCCATGGGCACTGTGTTTGTCTTATTCATGTTGTAATTCCAGCTCCTAGAATAGTGCCTAACCTTTTAATTATTTGATAATTGTTCAACTCAAATGAATAGTATCTTGCTTTTTTAGCATCACAATCTGATAATTTTACCATGTCATTATTCTTTGAAAACGTACGTTTTAATAATTGCATAATATTCCACAATATAATTATGATTAAGTCATTTAAACTTTTTTTATTTGTAGACCCGCTTCCTGTCATTATAATTCAAAACACATCTACCATTTTAAGTTTCATTGGCTTGGATTTAAGGCTGATTTATCCATTTATTAATATAAGAAAACTTGTGAATATAATCTGTTTATTGTATATTATCTTTTGTTAATTTTTATTATTTAAAAATTCTTTTAATTTATCTTTGGTGTAGTCATATATTTATCTCTAAAAGGATATAGTGATGCTTTAATAGAGGCCAACCACGAATATAAATAATTGTAGACTGTGGCAAAACATCAGATGCAAATTGTGGGCTTGGAATATTTTTAATTCCTTACGTGGAAAACGTAGACTCATGAACTTCGAATGCTGTTACCAAGTGTTTTATACCATTTGAATTGAGAAGATTGTAGATGGATAGCTAGAGAAAAGTTAATATTTATGTCCCAAGGAACTGCCAAGACCTGTCTTTTTTCAAGTAAAATATACCAGCATTTGAACTACACTTCAGCCTCTTACTAGCTTCGTAATTTGGAGTAACTTAAACTCAGTTTCCTCATCTATAAAATGAGAATAATAGTAGTTACCTTGTACAGTTCTTTTAAAGATTATATGTGTAATAGCATAGTGTCATGTTTGATACATAGTGATTGCTCAGTGAACCATTGCTATCATTACCTGGTAAGTCTCACATAGTCCTGGAGTGTTTTAAGAGTAGGAGCTATGAGTGTTCCTTATGCTACCAGGCATCATCATTAGATATTGACCAGCTCTATATTAATAATGTTTCTCTAAAGATGTTTACTTTTATGCTTGCAAGTTAGTTTTTCCCACATGCCTATTTGGGAACTATTTCTTGTGTACCTTATGCCAAAAAAAAAAAAAAAATGTAGCCTGAAAGCTAGTTATTTTAAAGTTTCAACAAGTTTGAAATTATGATTACTTTCTTGTTCCAGCTTTAAAAGGTAATAATTTTTTCAAGAAGGAAAGAAATGTAGCTGAAAATTGGACAGTTAAATTCTAGAATTTCAGTGGTTTGATAGGTAATGTTGAGAAGGGGCAAGATGGGTTTGCTTTGGGTATAGCTTCTGAAATTGAGAATTGGAGATTTAGGAAATTCCCAAAGTACTTGGCATGTTCTAATAGGAGCACTAATATAATTGCAAATATTGTTATTTTTAAGTTCACATGTGAATTACTTCCTTCGAAGTGTAAAGATTGTTTGCTACTTCTGTTAGAATTCCTGTCAGAATTTATAGTTAAAGCTTAATTTGAGTCCAAGATCTATAATTTGGGGCGTTTGACTTCATCAGCCCTGCTCAGTGTCTGTTTCTCCTCTATAAAATGGGATAATGCCTTCTCTGCTCATTTCACTGAGTTACTAAAATCAAGAAAGGTCATGTTCATTAAAGTGCTTTGTAACTGCTAAAGCATGTAGCTTACTTAATGATTGCTCCCATTTACCCTGTCAGATCTTCCTCTGTCTCACAACTATTTGGTAGGTCACTAGTGAGGGTGGCATGATAGCCCAGAACTACATCTGTAATGTGCGGCCACCTCTTAGGAGTATTTGTTTTATACTTGTACTAGGGAGTGGACAGTTTTAGATTGTTGTCGTTTTCACCATGTTTATTGTAGGGAAATTAAAAAATATACACCAGTAAAAAGAAAAAATAAGTGCAGAAATAATTAATGCATTTATTTTTATTTAATTTAAAACAAAAATTCAATTATGATGAACAAGTATTTCCTGTTTTTAATCTATCATTTTATATATAATACAGTATATCATTTCATATAATTTAATTTTCTTATGTAACATTTTAATGACCACATAGTATTCCATAATACAATATACCATAATTTATTTAAAACCAGTTCCAATTTTTTTTATTTTGACATTTAATGGCTATTTCTAATTTTTTTTGCTAGTAGAAATAATAGGTATTCTGAACATCCTCATGGCTAAATATTTGTACATACCCTCTTTTTTTTTTTTGCAAGGATAAGTCCTAAGTATGGAATTGCTACATCAAGGGGCATGTAACATTTTAAGGCATTTAATTTTTTTTTACAGCTTTATTGAGGTATAATTGATATATAATAAACTGCACATATTTAAGATGTACAATTTGATAAGTTTTGACATATGTGTACATTTGTGAAACCATTACAATTAAGATAACACCCCTTTGTTATCCTTCCCTTCAGCATCCTGCATCCTTCATCTCCCTAGCCCAGGCAACCCCACTCATCTATTTTCTTTTACAAAGGATTAATTTGCATTTTCTAGAATTTTATGCAAATGGAATCACACATCATAAATTTATTTTTGTCTGGCTTCTTGCACTCAGGATAATTATTTTGGGATTTATCCATGTTTATTATTATCACATATCTATTGATAGTGTGTTTTATTGCTGAATTGTAAAATGACATCATATAGATATACCATATAATTTATTCACCTATTGATGGGCATTTGAGTTGTTTCCAGTTTTTGGCTATTAAAAATAAATCTGCTTTGGACATCGGTGTACAAGTCTTTGTATGGACATAAGGCATTTGATATTTACTACCAAATTTTATGCTGGAAAGGTTACATGGTATTTTGAAACTGAAAAAGTTTAATATGAGAGAAACTATAGCTATGTGTTTTCTTAGAATTTTGGATATAACTTAACTGAATTAATTTGACTTAACAGAGTACTATTAAGAAGTTTGAAATTAACAGAGGTTAGTAAGCGCATCCTAATCCTAACAACTGTAAACCATTTTTACAGTTTATTTTGTTGAAGTACTTTCTTTTATCAATTCAGTAAATGCATTATATTGAAAGCAAGGATCTGCTGTTTTCCTTTAATGAACTTTTTTCTTTCCTTTTTTTTTTTTTTTTTGGTGCGTTGGCTGAAGGGAACCCATGTTGTTTTCTTTTAATGAACTAGTATTCATAAACAATTTATGAATTTTCATTTCCTGTCAAATGACTGCTCTCACATAGAACCTGAATAACAAAAGGTAGTAGGATAAGTTTACTGCACTTCACAAAAGGTGTTCCAGAATCTGGTTTGGAATAGATGTCAAACTGTTTTTTCCTTCTTCTTCAGATGCATGCTTGACTGAAGGAGGAGGGGGAATCTGAAGACTCCAGATGACATCAAAGCTACTTTTCAACAGTCTTCTCAGTTTCCTTTCTCAGAAAGCAGAGGCTCAAACCTTGGAGACAAACGGTGAGTATATTTTTCCTGACTTCTTAAGGCTTAATCATTGTGACTTTAATCTATTTCAGGCTATTCTTTCTCAGTTATAAATTGGCTTGTAATTACCAAATGGGTATTATGTGCTTTTTCTGGGCAGGTTATTTCCGGGCAGACAATGTGGTTAAAAAAATGAGTAAGATACAATCCTACCTTTAAGGAACTTACAGGGAAAGAAGAAACATAGATAAACAAATGTAATCAAATAGTAAATGAGGTTAAATGCCCTAAGAAAAACACAAAAAATATCTTTGAGAATTCAATATATAGTTTACTTCTGTTGAGAGCGATTTCAAAACTTGAAAGAAGAAATAATATCTGTGTTGATGATACTTAATTTGTTTTCACCAAAAACCAGAGAAAATGAACAATTAATATAAAACCTGAAATAGCAATCTAATTTCAGATAAAAAGTTAATTACTGTTTTGAGGAAAAATAGAAGCATGTGTGAATATTGTGGGTTTATTATAGTATAAAGTCAGTGATTACTTTTGGAATTATATAAAATTGCTTTTACAAAGCAAAGAGTGTATTAGTATTTCTGAGATATGATAAAATAATTGGATTAAATTAACACAAGTAGGTGGGCCATGTAACAAAAGAGATAAGTGAGTGGTTAATTCTGCTTGGATTAACACTCTTGTTTTCTAGTTTAGCTACAACCTAAATGAATTTGTCATGTCTTAAGCTCTCAGACCTTCTGCTGCTTATTTCCAGGCAGAAGCAATCTGAATAAACTGGAAAAAGGTACAGTGATTGATTATTGTGCTTATAGTTAGTTGTGAAGAGTTCATGTTCAATTAGCTAACTGAAAAACTCTGGTCAGAAGAGAGATAAACAGATAAAGTATTCTGAAATGCAGTGTTTCAAAGTGGATGGCAAATTTGAGCCAAATTTGCTCTTATTTGCTCTTTACCTGTGGGCATAATATAGTTGTCAGTGATAATACTAACTTCTTTTTCTTCGTTATTCTGATTATATTAAGAAAACTAGTGATGAAGTTATTTTAATCATTCCAATTAAATTCTTATCTTTTCTTGTAATTTCATCAAGAAAATATTTAAAATACCATTTTAAAAACAGACTGTACACAATCATTAGTAATTATTTGGTTGCTAGTCATTTTTCATATAGTCATATTTTTTTCCTTTAAATTGGAATTTAAAATCAACTAGGCTTTTGTTTATAAATAATAAAAATTCTTTCATTCAGGTTAAATTATGTGTTGATGACTGGTCAATAGTCTCACATCTGCTTTTATATTTGACAAAGCATGATTGATACTGAACCCCATTTCTCAACTCTTAATTGTGTTAAAATTAACATTATAACCATGAATATTCCTATGACACCCATGATATAATTAGTTTGTTGTTCTTAATGTGTCAACTTTGTTTTACCAAATAACCAGAATCATAAGTAACAATCACTTATGACAGTTGGATAAATAAATCAGATTGCTATCTGATAAGTACACCCAACTAATGAGTTGGGCTTAGAAAATGGTCAAATGTAGGTCTTCCAGATTTAAGCAGAAAAAAAGAATATTTAAAATGTACAGTAAACAACTTTGAAAACCAAAAATTCATAAAAATGAATTATTAGTAATGAATTTCTGTTTTCTTACACATACTCAAAAATGTTGTCAAAATTTTAAAAGTGATTATGCAAGATTTGTGTTTTCTAAAATGTGTTTTGTTAAATAGCTCTTCCTTTTGAGTGAGGAGCCTGTGGTCACATACGCTTGGGAATTGTGGGTTAAAGTATGTAATGTCTTTTCAGAAGACCTTTCATTAGCCGATAGACTATGTCTCCAAAAGAAAGATTTGGTATATATCTCAGGATACTAGTATTTGACAAGTTTGAAGACTCTGAACTGATATATTTTATGAGGTTTTACAATATTTTATCATATAGCCACTCTATAAAAACACTCATGTTGTATTTTTAAGTATAATTTTTTTGAATGAGAGCCCAAAGGGGATGATTGGAAAAAAAGAATTTGGTTAATTGAATATTGCAAAATACACAAAACATGAAGTGTTGGTAAAACATTTTAGTGTCTTAGACTGGATTTCTCTTGCTTTTTTGTGAGCAAGAAATACAGTCGACCCCTGTAGTAACTAACAAAATAAGTTCTATTGTATTTTCTAGGACTTCACATGCTTTCTATGCTTTGTTGATCTTAGTGTGTAACATTTATTAGCTAATTTTGATAAAAATTAATGATAAAAAAAGTGTATATCTTAGGTGGAATGAAATAACTAACTATAAATCAATTTAGCCTAAACATTGGAATATACTAATTTCCCACTAATGGAATTTTTATTGTCGTATGTCATGGTTTTTCACTGGGGAGACTTCTTTATTGCACTTTTTTTCTAGTTTGATTAAATTGTTGATGACTATTTCAGTAGATGTCTTGGGTGTTAAAACTTTCATGTTGGGTGTAAAGATAGCCATATAAGATACAAACATGGCCAGTGATTCAGCTGGTTTTGACAGGTTGGGATACCAAGTTGGTAAAGCAGGCTAATTGTGTTCATGGAATGCCTATCCCAAACTTCATAAACACTCCTCAAAGTAGTGTTTTTTGTTTAAGAAATAACACTTTGTAAAAAGTGTTTAAACTTCTACACCAAGTTTTCAAAGGAAATGTGGTGTTAGTGAAACCAAGATCAATTCACAATCTGGGTGAGTTATTTTACTTAGAATTAATTGCCTCAAACCAACTTGGCTATCTGACTGGTGTGTCTCTGGCCTCATGAATAACCCTGGTAAGAAAATCTGGATGGTCAGCTCAAAGGCAGCATCATGAGTTTCCAATATTGCTTCCATCCACCCTTAATTCCCTTTTTTGCAGCCAACCATCTAGTTAAGAGCCTTGTCATTTCTCACTTGAGCTTTTGTGCTGCCAAGGCTCCATACTGAAATCCTTGCCCCATTCTCTCACAGCCGCCAGATCTTCCTCAAGCTCCAGTTGTGTTACTTCCCTACTCAAAAATAATTTAGCGATTCCAGTAGTACAATGACCTTAGGAAAGTAACAGGCCTTCCTTTATCAATCCTAGTATTTACTATGGGAAACACTAAAATAATTAACATTTCTTCTGAATTTGATGTCTTTAAAGAATTGACTTTTCTTTAGTCTTTTACTTAATACCTTAATTAATATAACTAACATCATTTTGGGAGGAAAATCCCTAGTATACTAAGCCTCTGTATGAGCTCAGGTTTTTTTTCTCTTCCTTGAAAGATTTCAAATGACATAACTAAAATAATTTAAGAACGTGTTGATCATATTGTCAATATACTTTCTGTTCTTATAGAGACCCTGGTCCTTTTTACGTAACGGTGGTGAACCTGATATTGTCCTTGATTCACTGCTACATTTGCCCTTCAACAGTGTGGCCTGTGGTTTGCACATCTGAGGTGTGATTCTAACAGTCGAGCTTATGCATTTTATTTAAATAACTAGAATTTTTCCATTCTGGATTAGAGATATGCTAGTGATTTTCAAACCCCATTTTCTTGTTTGCATTTGCCTGTGGAAACAATGTTTCTGGTACAACCTCTGCAAGCTTCTAGCTCGAAGCTTCGTCTCTGGCCGTTGCCACCCTTTGCTCCTCTCATCCCCACCATGGTGCAGCCTGTCGTCTCAGCTAGTGCTTCTGAAAATATCTGGAGTGAAAGACCAGTTTTCTTGTGTGTGTTTTCATTCATTTTTTTAGTAAGTCATTTTTATTGTATTTTTGAGAAACTTCTGTCTATGACAGATTGGAAATTTTTAAAAAGACTACAAAATATAAATCTAAATCTTTCATCATTAAATTCAACAGACATCAAATTACTTTGTCACATTCTATAAAAGTTTCTAATTACTGACGATTTCTGCTCTTTGAAGAGTATAAAAGTTTCTAGAACATACTGTGTGCTGCTGTGCATCCTTGCTTGGGCTGGTGCCCACACTCCCTACAGAATGCTAAAGCTTCTTTTCCAGCTGGCAAAGCTTTGGTCTTCCCTAGACTCACCTTGCATGCCACCTCTGTAGAGTGCCTGCTCTAGGAACTGTGTTCCTTGCCCTGTCACCCAGTCTTCTCCCCCAAAGCCTGTACTTCAGTGCTTTCTCCACTGTGTTCATGTCTTAAGTAGTATCTCATTACATGCTGATCATATTTTTTCCTGACCAGATTGTGAGCCCACTAAGGGCTGGTTTGTCACTTAGTTATCCATCTAGCATAGCAGCTTCCTTATAAATATTTATAGATTTGTTACTTCTTGCTTGGTAAATTCAGAATCATGTAATTTCAAAGATGGGAGATTTTTCATACCCTCCTTTGTCAACTAATCTTCTTTCTAAAAAGGTCATTCTTTTCTTTCCCCACCTAGGTCTTAGAGATGTTTCTGCGCTGAGAAGATTATTTGTTTGGCATAGTTTTAGTGGAAATTCTTGAAATTAGGAAGTACAGATTTTGTTTGAAGACAACAAGATTGCACTTCTTGACTTTTACCAGTAGCAGTTCTCAAATTTCTTGCTTTATATTCTTCAGTTATTCAGAATCCAAGAAAGCTTTTGTTTATAATATTAATATCAGCTGATGGTTACCATATTAGATATTTAAACCAGAAAAAATTCAAAACAAGAATTCACAAGTATGCATTTCATTAACCATCAAAGCAATGGCACATGCATAGTCTCTGGACAACTCCACTGTACACTCATGAGAGAGAAACATAAAAAAGCAGGTAACATTTAGTATTATGAAAGTAGGCTTGACCTCATGTGCCTCCTTAATAGGTCATGGGACCCTTGGGATCCTTGGAGCACACTTTAAGAACTGCTGTCTAATTGCCAACAGAATATTCTGTATTTTTATTTCAATAATATTGTAACCTAGCTTTTGTGTTTGTAGATTAGTAAGTTTTCCTTTTAAATATCTGCAAGGCTTATCATATTACCTACCCTCCTATTAGTGTCTAGACATAGAATGTGCTGGAACTTATTTCCAGTGTTGGCTTGGCAGCTATAAGATGGAGATGCTTACTCAAGGAGAAGTCATTTTATTTGTGGATACTCGGTAAGGTCATTCTTAGTCATGCCCTGTCAGTAACCCTGGCTTTCAAGTGGTAGCCCTTTTTATGACTTGTGAATCTTTAAATGCTTCTCCTATGATGATTCTCCTTACTCCAGAGAAGGTTTTGGAGGTTTAGTCATTTTCTTAATGATCTCACAGAATGAAGTTGATGTCTTCTCTTGAGGGAGTGAGTAGGCTTTCTCTCAGTTCTTTCCTTTTTCTCTCCTTTGTGTGACCTTCCCCTGCACTTGCCTCAACCTGATCCCTGATGCTGGCACTCCTTTTCTGAGAGTACAGTCTGCTCTCTGGCAGACATATATTTGGCCCTAGTGGCTCCTGGTTTTTTTTGCTCCCTACCCTCTTACCTTGGCTGATACTCTGTTAAATTCTTTCTGAGGTCTTAGCAGGACAGTCAGTCTCTAGAGTATTTGACGACTCTCTTCAAATTACATGGGTACTGGGTCTTCCCTGAGAGTTTTGGGAATGCACTGTGTACCTTTCAGCTGGATGAGAATACCAAGACGGCTGGCAGTTCAGATGCTTGATTTACCAACAGCTCAATATTCTTTTTACTCACAGTCTTTTTATTATGTGATGATGTCATGGTGAGAGCTGGAATTTGGGGACTTAGTATCATTATGAATGATAGTCTAGAAACATGAAGCTGATAGAATGTTGGGGGAATTTTTATCTTCTAATTCCATATCCTAAACACAATAAGCCCTCAATAAGTGTTTTCTGAGTTAATTTTTTTCTCATTAGTGTTAGATGGAGCTCCAGCAACCACATTGTAATTTAAGTCAGACATCTCTCTCTTGTAGCTAAGGGAAATATGCCCTCACGTTGTTATGAAAAGATACATGTTGCTGTCTTAGTAAGCAAAACCTTTACCTAATACTTAATGAAGATTGATATTTGAAATGTACAAAATTAAAATTTCCAACAGGATCTGATTCTGACTCTATTATACACCTCTACAAGAATTACTAGTTTTCTTGAAACTTTTTAAAAGTCATTTCAACACAGTGTTTAACAAACCTAGGCTTGAGATATAGTAATCATTTTCATCATTCTCATCTTTTGATTTAATGAAGTTGCTATGAAATACAACTCTATTTTATAGCACTATTTTTGTTATACAAATTGCTTTCTAAATATTCAAACAAACCAACCTTCATTGTTTTCAGAGCTGTCTTTTTCTTCAGCTTGCCCACTTCTACCTTATTTTGACCATGATTCCTTCTGTGCACTAACTGGTCTACAATTTCTTCTCCCCTCCAAGCCATCAACTCCACAGCCTCTGTTTTTGTTTTTTAATACACTTAATCATACCACTGCTTATAAATCTTCCACTGCCCACCAGATAAAGGCCAGCGCCTTGGCATGGCCTTGATTCAAAGTCCTTGGTCCCACTTGCGTTTCCAGCCTAATCTTCACTCACATTGGACTACCCCCTTCCTGTATCACACTCAGCTCTTCCCTCCTTTGAGTGCTATTTGTGGAGCCTAGAGTGACCACCATTCTCTTCTGCCTGGCTAGCCTTTACTTATTTTTTAACCATCACTGATCAGCACCTGCACATGTACATAAGAACTAAAAACCTGGTTATAGCCTACTTCTTGTTCCTAGAGCACTTTTTACATACTTTAGTCATAGCATTTAGCATATCCCAGCATGAGAGTATATCCTCTCTTCTTCAGCACAATGACTAAGGAGGAAATTCACATATACTCTCCTGTGTTACCTGCTCACCAGGTATCATTACTCTGCCTTTTTCCTGTCCCTTTCAGGAAAGCAAATCTGAATTCAAGGGAGTGAAAGTGTGGTTGTTACTCAGCACAATCTTAAATTTATCTTATTCCCTTATTCCTTTGTTTTTTAAAAAGGGAATAATTTGTAACCTATTTGTCAGGTTTGGCAATCTCATCTGTGTTTTCTGGTTCTTGGTGTGCTCTTGGCTGGAGAATGACCAGACACACCAAAGTAAGACAAGCACAAGGTGAAATTTATTGAGGGGAAGCAAGATAGGATTATAGAGCAAGAGCAAGATGTAGGTTTACAGAACAAAGTACATACACCAGAGATGATGACCAGACCCCTTGTTGTAGCAGAAAAGACCTTAGTTATGGTTTGGAACTTGTTTTATAGTGTCCATCTGGGGACCTCCCCATGGTTCAGATGTCATCATGGAACCACTTTGATGGACAGTTGGGAGTTATATGACCTGAATCTTACTGTACATACAGATCTCCCGTGAACCCCTCTGAAAGCCCATGAGGCCGGTGAACCGCAACATAGATTTAAGCTAATGACGTGATAATTAGCTTTAGGTTGTCCTAAGTCACCTTCTAGACTCTATGGTACGTATGTCGCTTGCTCTGTGGGCTAGGGAATCCTCTGTATTCTTTTGCAGTTGGTGCGCTAAATTCTGATTGGTAGATTGGTAGGTCCTTCCCTCCTTTCCCAGGTATGGCAGTTGCTAGGGACAGGATTAAGGTGGGGAAGCACCAAGACGGGGACCTGGAGCCTGCCCTTGTGCTTCCTCCCAGGTGGGGCAATTGTTTGAGGCAGCACTAAGGCAAGGCACCCATTTTCGTCCCTAGTAGACTCAGAATCCCTCACTATCTACCTAACATATTGGGTCTTAATAAATTCTGTATCTTACACTAAATACTCTTTAGAACTAATCATGATATACCTTTTATCTGATGATGACAAACTAACATGTCATAGATGGAGACACACTGATTTTAGGATATTATTACATTTTAAGGATTACAGCTGTTTGTTCCACTGGACTATTTATTTCTTGTGAGCTAGGACTGTTTTATTGATCTTTTTGTTGTTGTTGTTCTAGAGTAATGATTTTAACACTTGGCTACTGTAGCTACTAAATTAAATTTTGTGGGTATTGCCAGGGAAGAATCAAACACCCTCTACTGGCATTAATACTTTCTCTTTTGGCCCATGCATTGGAGATGCTGAAACACAACAATAAAATGTCATGCTGATTTCTTGTAACAGGACTGAGATTGCTTTACGTTGTTTTACTTAATGTTCACTTTTACTATTCTGACTCTTAACAGTGTATCCATCATGTTAGCAATAAGAAATTTAGTAAACATATGATGTAATTTCCCTTACCTATAATTTTAGTAAGGTGTATGAAATATGCATGACATTTGTGACTTAACCATCTAAAAGCTTATTTTTTAAAAAATGAAAATTCTAGAGATAGATATTGATGGAAATATTAACTTTGTCTTAACCTGTCACTGTGCTACAAATCTAAAAGAGACAAAGAGAGCTTTAAGTTTTACATTGACTACACTAAAATGTGGTCAAGAAAAATTTTGACCTGAATTCTTTAATAAGCACAGTAGAAAGGTTGTTTACTTTTGAGGACTAATAGCTGCCCCATCGTTTGTGATTGCTTGCTTACATAATTTGTTATGAAAGAATTCTTCTAGGTAAACCATGTCTCCCAAATGCTTGTGATTTGTTCTATTCTGCTTGGGAAGGGTTAAGAGGAGACAACATCCTGTCAAAGACCTTGTTTTTAATTTTGCTTCTCACACTGGCACAGATCCTGCTAAGAGCAGCCCAGATTAGTTCGGAAAACCTTTGAAGAGATTTAAGATGTCCTTCAGCCAGTTTGAAGGTTTTTGTCTTGCAAATCCAGTACAAGGGCGCCTGCAGGCATCTCGACCCTTGCTGTGCTGCTGATGCAGCTCAAGGTCACACTAACCCGCCCTGTGACATTCAACAACAAAAAAAAATTATGCGGTGAAACTGCTTCAGCGTTCAGCCAACCAACAACTTCCTTTAGTGAAGAACTGAGGATGAAGTCTTTTTTTCCCCTTTTTCTTTTTTTGGGGGCTCTGTGAATTTTTGCTGTAGGAAATAATCCCAGATTTCTGGCGTATGTGATGACAAGGTCATTTCTTAATTAGAACACATGTAAAGAACAAAGCTAAATGGCTTCAAAACAGCTTTGTAGTTGATGGAGAGGATTTAAATTATTTAAAGAGATAGTCACCCATGTATGATGGAAGCTGAATTCTAAAGGCATTAACTCCTTCGTTCCTGTCTACTTGCCATTGCTTTGAATTCCATATGTCTGACTTTAGAGGGTTGCATTCTAAATGTAAGGAAATTTATAAATGCCCATTTTTAAAAGAGTGAAACATAATTTATAAGTCAAATTCTCAGATAAACTTTTAATGGAGAAGTTTTCTCCCCATGACATTTATCTCCTGGAAATTTTATCAGATGGCTTGACTTAGGAACTGGGAATTGTGCACTTTTCCCCCTGGCAACAGTGATTTATTTATAATGTGTTGGAGAGGGGTGCGTAAGTGCTTCTTTATTGCCTCACCTTCTCTCCCTCACTTTTACTCATTTGTGATTTAGAAGTCTAGTTGAGCAATTTACCCCAGTCTCTTTAGAAATAACAGCACATATCATTCAGGTTTCTCAGCTTTCAAAGAATTGGTGTAGGAAGACTTGCTTTTTTCCTAAGGAAAAATGTCCATTTAGCTTAAAATGGACTTTAAGAAAGTTGTTTCTGAACATGCATGACTTCTGAACGCACAATGAAACCATGTCCATGAACACTCAGTAGCCGTGTTGCACTCGTTTTCCTGTGTGGGGCTTGTTTCCCCACGTTCCTCCTTTGTTGCCTGCAAGTGCTAACTACCAAGTAAATTAGCTGGATAGCGTCCAAGTGAGTTGGCTTTCTATGCGTGGGACTTAATGCATATCACCTCTGCAGGTTTGAAGCAAAACAATCTGAGTAATTTGATGGTTGATATTTCCTTTATATTATATATAGAAGCACACGTTGCAGTTACTTCTTTATACACAAAATCACATCATGTAGAGAAATATAACTTAAAGATTATGATATTAGCAAAACAGTTTTCTCAGAATTCATACCCAGTTGCTTTCTCAAATGGATGTTTTCCTGTACATGTGACTGAAGTAGAATCAGGGCAAGTGCTTTATAAAGATGGATAGTATTTTAAGTGTGGTTATTTGAACTAATATTTTAGGTTTTGAGGGCCATACTTAAAAAATGTAAGTTTGAGGGGATAACATGATGGATTGCATAAGAACAATTTAGAATTAACCGGAATTGTTATTCTGAAGGATTATCTTCCTATCAAGAAACAATTTCTTTGGGTCCATGGAAAGAAAAAGGATGTATACATAAAGATACACGTTTTTAGGTGGGGGTATTTTGAAGGATTCTGGGTTTGCAGAAGGAAAATGTTGGAAGGGAAATCTATATGCAAGGAAATGGTTAGTTAGTGTGATTCGGTGCATCCTGCCCTTGCCTGGAGTCTGGTATGCCCTAAATGTCATGTATGACCCAAGCTCACCTGCTAGTAATTTCTAATTTACTGTCCTAATTCATCGATTTGTTATCACTAATTGTTCTTCATTTACTTCTGTGTAGTTTCCAGTACCTAAAGGGTTGAAAGGTTGCTGTAATTGGCACCCGCAGCTGCTCTTTCTTTTGACAGGGGATAATTTTGCAGCCTATGCTTTGTGTGACAGCTGCCTAATTGGGCATTCTCCCCTTGTAGCAAGCCTGCCTCCTCCAGCCTCCCTGCTGACAAATGGTGGTGGATTATAGATGAGGACACGCTGACCCATTCGACCTTGCTGAGACAGCGGGGAGGGGCCTCCTGCTACTTGAGGGAAGCTTTAGGTCATTTAGAGGACAAGGTCATGAGCCAGGTGGAGAAATGACATGATATCACATGACAGTAGCCTGATGACATGGTCAGTGTGTCAAGGACAAATGCATCAGTATCGATTAAACATTATTGCCATACTTCATTGAAGTCCCTAGTATTTCTTAATTGTTCCTACTGATTTTTTTTTTTAAAAGGAAGAGTATAGAATAAGACACATGTATTTTAGCAGTATTAAAGCAGTTGTGTACATGAAAATAGAGCTGGCTTAGGAAGCCTCCTAATCAGTTTCTTCAGTTATTTAGAGTATTTTGTTCTTAATTATTGCTTAGTTTGCAGCCCTTTAACTATCAGTACTTTTCAAGAGTTATTTGAAAATTAAGGCAGGCAAATTAAAATGAGGCAATCAACGTGTGTTTTTAAAAAATATTTAACAACTTCTTTCATCACCCTACTCAGTGATTGGCACACCTTTTTTCGTATTTTGAATAAAAGAAAAATAAGCCAAGTGAAAATACCTAATTGAAAGGAACCTCAAAACTATAGATTGGTGAGATCAAATATACCACTGTGCTACCATAATTATAAAGTGTTAAAAAGATGCTTTTTATATAATTTTTGAGGCCTGAAAGTATTTTTTTAAATAGCTTGAGATTATACTTGATGTAAAAACTTGAAGGTAAATGAAAATCTTTTGGATGACTTTTCATTACTGGTAATGCCCGTGTGTTTTTCTTGAAGAAATAGACTTGAGCTATTGCAATACATTTTTAAGTATACGATCTTAAGAATCCATGCTGAGTCTATTAACCCTATGTTAATACTTGAAAGTATAAGTCCATATAAACTGTGCTGGATAGTACACTTTAGAAAAATGCCTTCTTTTAAAAACAGTGAACAGTTGAATGCAGAGAATACTGATCATGATTCTCATTTCTGGAAAAACAATTGTTGTTGGGCACTGTTGGATCTAAGCCTTCAGTTCAACAAGAGGTAATTTTGTGCCCCTGAGATAAAAAAAACGAGGAGTGGTAAAGTGTGATGAATTAGTTCACTGAAGTAGACACATCTGTATTTTCCTGGCACGTGCGTGAGAAATTGTGTGTGTGTGTGTGTGTGTTTAATTTGGACCGTGCTGTGCATGTGTTTAGCTGTTCTCAAACCCTGCCTGAAGCTTGGTGGAGGTTTAATCCTGTGCCCTTGTACACGTATACTTGATTAGTAGTTGTGGTTATCTCAGCAGAAGACATACCGCCCTCCTCCTTGTATTGGTCGGGACCCGGGCATTGGGGAGTCAAGGCAAAGGAGAAAGAAAAGAGATTTTACATTAGTATTCTATGAAAGCCTTACTGTCTGCAGAACAAATTGATTGCTCCGGTGTACCTGTGCTTGGCACCACTGCTGTGAAAGAAAGGTAGGGCTGTAATCTGTTTTATTGTATTACATATTGTGACACTCCAGGAATATTTAACATGCACTCTTTCTAAGGCACGTGCTACAAGTCTAAGTCAAAAAAAAGGAAATAAATGAATGGAAAGTATGTAAGAGCAGTGGGCTGCAGCTTTGTTTACTTCAGTCCATGAGAGTTCATTCGAATAAGATAATTTTGCTGAAAGCGTCACTGGGAACATAACCTGATTGATAACGCAACCCTGTAAAGTGTTCTGAGGCACTAATCTGCTTCCCTGCTTGAAATGTGTCAGGCAGAGATGAAATTCAAGCTAATATTGTAAGATTTTAACCACAGAATGGGAGAAGTCATGGAGGTAGTTATGCACATAATTAGTTTAGAAAATAATTTTAAATTATTTTTCAGTACATTATATTCTTAAAGGTTCCAACGTAACGTAGTGCAGAAGATAAGAAAGAGATTTTCATTAAAAAAAAGAGGTGGCCACTATACCATCTTAAACTATATTAAGGAAATTAAGAAACGTATTATTTATTTTTTTCTTTCAGTAGTTTGATTTGTATAAACATTGTACTGTTTGACTCTGTTGTAGGAAAGGAGATTTCTAAACATTCCATGGAGTTTTTTTTTTTTTTTTTAATTCTGTGAATGTTTTTCAGATAGAGACTTGTACTGTACAATTTGGGATTGCTTAGTGTGAATTTCATAAATACCTTAACATTTTACAAAATGATTAAAATCTGTGATTGGAGTTTGACCCCCTTGGCATTTTTAGGCATTCTTGAAATGTGGTCATAGCTGCACTTTTTAGGTTGGGTATAAATCTGTACTGCGAGGGGAGAGAAGAAATTCCTCTTGTCCAAGCCTCTTGGCACATGTGAACTGCAGGTGCCCTTTGCTTCCTCTGTCCCCATCCTGATCCTTCAGTTATAATCAGAGCCCTTGATTTAGGAGAGAGAGGAAGCAAAATAGCTCATACTAATACAACGATGGGATTAAAGTTGTTTTCTATTGTTTACTTTCATGTTCTTGAAATTAGTACATAGCTTTTCATTTTTTAGATTACATTTTGCTTCCATTTAAATGTGTGAATGTGTTCTGTATATATACTAATTATATGTCCTGAAAATGTACTGATACAGATCCGTGTAATCAGAGGCGGTGGACATTGGTCTAGACTTGCTCATGGATACTTTTATAGAAAATGGACAAGTGAATAAGCATTTTTAATTACTTGTAAGAACAAATACAAATATACTAAACTCTGACATAGAACACTGAATAAAATGAACTATTTGTGATCATGTTGCCTCTAAAGGAAAGGAGATGTTATCAAAGAACTTTTGAACTCCATAGCAAAATTAAGACTATTAAATATGTTTTCAAATGAATATAGTCCTGGAAATTATTAGTATTGTGTTTCTATATACCTAGTTTTATGAGTTTTTTTCTTATTGAAAAAAATGTATCAGAAATGTAGAGGAAGAACAAACTATAGAATTAAGAATTTGAATGTTTTAGTTTTCAGAATAAAACATGTTATTAAACTAGTTTTAATTTTAGTTTTAAATTTTGTAATTATCTTACAAATTTAGAAAATTTGGAATCTTTCAAAAGAAATACATGGCATGCATATATTTAATAATTAGCCAAATAAGAAAGGGAAGATAAAGGGAACACCAAGTAGAGAACATTGATATTTGTGTTTTCTTGGGTTTTTTTTTTTGTTGTTGTTGGTTTTGTTTTGTTATGTTTGTTTGTTTTTTGGTAGAGTGGAAGATTATTTTTAACAGACAGGGACTGTGCTTTGTTTACCGAAGTATCCACAATGCTTAATACTGTACCTAGCACATAATAACTGTTTAATAAATATTTGTTGAATAAATTAGTAAAACATACTCAAGCAACCTCTCCTCCCCCTCTCCACTTTCTTTCTTATCTCTTTCTGTCTACAGTTTTAATTTGTGCTGTGCTCATGTAGTGAGTTTTTAGCATGTTTCTCTTCTGAAAATATTCTGGTATTGAAGGAACAGAAATTCAGTATTTTAGAACCAGTATTTTAGAACAGACTAAAGAACTGTATTTATAGAGTTGTTTTCTAGTCAGAGTAGTTCAAGTAACTGAGCCTCAAATTGTTGTTCCAAAGGTGTGCTTAGAGTTCTTCTTCACCTCAATTTGCCTCTGTTCTTTTCCCTCATATGCTGACCTATTAATAGAATTAAAAAAATTCTGTTGAATTTTTTTAAAGCTGTGAAATCTGTTTCTTGTAGTTTAATTTTTTGCATTTAGCTACATTATGCTTACTAACCAATGTCAACAAATTATTTTAAACATTCAAGAAAATTGCATGTTAACTTCAGTCAGAGAGACCTAAGTACATTAAATTATGTAATAAACAAACATTTGACATGTTATTATGACTATTAATTTAAGCCATGAAATGAAAGTCATTCATGAGAACAACTTTATGTGGGTGACACTTCTCTAAGCTCAGTTAATGAGCATCCAGTGTTATTTGGTGTCCAACATTAGCTAGACTTGCATTGGAGTTCTTGAGCATCAGGAACCTTAGAAATTAGTATAAAGAGTTCGTTTAACTGATGAGAACACTGGGCTTTAGACAGGTTGCTACTTAGCCGCTGTCATAAAACTGCTTAGTAACAGGGCTAAAACAGAAATCATTTAGCTTTTTAAAAAGTGATTTTTTTTTCAGATGCTACCAACTTTTTGTTCAAGTTAATAGTTATATTGATATTAGCCAAATTTTATATCTGTGGTCACATTAAAGTTTAATTTATAACTAAATAGAATGTAAATCAAAGCAAACTGACATTTTGTGTGTATGTACACACACACACCCCCCAACACACACACACACACACACACACACACACACACACACAACTGTGGATTAATCCCCATGGATATGGGCCCAGTACACCTTTATGCCAAGAATGGGTGACAAAATATTGAGTATCATCAAGAAAGATGTAAAAAATCAAGAAGCCAACTTTATATAAAATAATAGTATCTGTATTAGAATAAATTTGTACATATAGTTGAACCTTGAACAGTGCAGAGGTTAGGGATGCTGACCCCCTGTGCAGTTGAAAATTTGTGTATAACCTTTGACTCCCCCAAAACTTAACTACTAATAGCCTACTATTGACTGGAAGCCTCACCCATAACATAAACAATGGATTAACACATATTTTGTATACGATATGTGTTATATACTGTATCCTTATAATAAAGTAAGCTAGAGAAAAAATGTTAAGAAACTCATAAGGAAGAGAAAATATATTTACCATTCATCAAGTGGAAGTGGATCATCATTCTTACCATGTTCACATTGAGTAGGCTGAGGAGGATGAAGGAGAGGAGGAATTGGTCTTGGTGTCTTTAGGGTGGCAGAGGCAGAAGAAAATCTACATATAAGTAGACCTGCACAGCTCACATTCATGTTGTTCAAGGGTCAACTATGGTACAGTCACAAATAAACACATTATAGTCTGTTGATATTTAATATGGCAATATTTTCTTTAATAGGATTGCCATAGCTGGGCAGAGAAAGAAGGCAACCAACCGAAACTCTTGCCGTGTGGGGACCTCCAAGGAGGGATATTTGCTAGGCATGGCTTCCTTCAAAGATAGTTAAATGCTGAATTGTCAGAATTAAAGAAATATTCTAATTCAGATTGTTCATGGAGAGATTAGGGGGTAGAGTGAGGGTTTGTAGGTAGGTCCCAGCAGTGTATGTCAGATGAGTATCTGAGTTAAAGACTGAGAAGGTGCATCTGAAAATCACATGCTGACAAATCTAGACTCAGCTGTGAGTGAGTCAGGCCTTCATCCGCATGGACCGAGATTCATGACTAGGTTTTGCTTACAATAGAGAAATGAGCAGGGAACTAGACATTGTCAAAAAGCCAAAATGACCACACATGGAGACAGTGGGAAAACTAGTGGGCAGTGTGATTTGGAAAATTGGCAGTCTCATGCTCAAAATTAAGTTTATAAATTTACAAGTCATAGGGATGGTGGCTAAACTGTTTCTAACCCTTTTCCTCCCATTAGTGGAAAAGAAATCTCTAGACCTCCTTCGTCATTTCAACTAATGGGCAAAGTGTTCAAGCAAATTATTTAAACTCTCTAAACTGCGGTTTTCCAGTCTCCAAAAGGGGATTATTATGGTATCTACCTCTTTAGGTTATTATGAGGATAAATTAAATGAGAAGATACGTGTATAGTACCTAGAGCAGAGTGTGTGTGTGTGTGATTTTTTTGTGTGTGAGTTTTTGTGTCTGGGTATAAAATAGCCAACCAAGCCCTCTACTGATGTAATTTTTATACTACTGTTAATAATAGAGGACTTGACTAAGTAACCATAGTAAGATACAGTAGAGCTATCTGGGTATTTCAAAATCAGGGATATAGTCTTTCCATCTTTTATGTGCAGCCTGGTAAAGCTGTGTCCAAACTCTTATTCCTATTTTTTACCTATTAATTAATTCTCAGATTTTAACCTAAAAAATGGTCTGTGACTTTGATAATATGATTCCTTCTCCCAAAGCATATACTCTTTGTCTTGATCAGTTATGTGATTTTTATTTGTGTTGACTTTACTTGTATTGACTTTATTAAACTATATATCAAAACCTGGGCATAATTTTTAATGATAACTTTTTCACATAAAATTCTAAAATGTCTAAGTGAATCATAAATCTCACTTTAGAATTATAGTAAATAATTTAAGAAGGGATTAGAGCAAAATTTAATTTGTTTACATCTTAGCTAAACTTTTGAGCTTTCTGCAGATACTACCCATAATTTCCAGCCTTTTTTTCTCCCTTTAATTGTAGACATTTCTTGGCAGTTAAAGATTTTTTTTTTTTTTCAAATCCAGGCAGAGCACACACTAGTTTATTTAACTGTCAAAAAAGTTCCTCCAGAGCAAACTTCTGACAGTTAAAGATTTTTTTGTAGATTTTTAGAAGACTGAGGTGATCTGACTTTACAAGTGTGAATGCCAAATGTATAGCAGTTAACACTACTTTTCTCTCGAAGGCAGAAGAAGGTGGAATATTAGGAATGCCTTATGACTTGATTTGAGTTTAAATAAAGTTTTACTTTTTCATTAGATGGTACTTGTAATTTTAAATAAAGCCAATTTTTCTTTTGATCTTTATAAAACCTTATTATTTGAAAATAAGAAGGATTTTTCAGTTAGACCTTATAAGTATTTTTATTTGGTTTACATGATAAGTAATTGTATATGTATTTTTTGCATGTAAATTATGCTGCCAATTGTTTCTTAGAATTGTATATGTTGGTCAGAGAGAAACTAAAAATGTGTATAGACATGCGTTTATTTAGCAAAAATTCAGTATCTGAAATGTGCCCATAGTGAACAGAATGAAAGTAGTCCTTGTCCTCATGGAGCAATAATTATAGTCTAGTGTTGGAAGACAGGCAATAAAAAAGTATAAAAAAGCAAGGAAAGCAAGCCAAGAAAACAATGACAGAATGAGAGAAGTCCTAAGACAATGGTGATCTCCTGGATGCTCTGCTAGGGAATAAATGGGAAGATTGTTTACCTAAGGCCACTGGGAAAGACTTGTCTCAGAAAATGATATTTAAACTGAACTTGGGGAAGAAGGCAAAGGAACCAGCCATGGGAAGAGCCAGGAAAAGCTTTCCAGAAAGAGGGAACCACAAACACAAAGGCCAGAGTGCCAGAAAGCACTGTCCGTGTTCCGGGGTCAAAGGAAGTCCATGTAGTTTGAGCTGTGCAGTCCAATACAAGAGCCACGAGCCCCTTGTGGCCTTTCCAAATTGATATGTGTTGTAAGTGTAAAATACTCACCAACTGAGAGGACTCAGTATTACAGAAAGAATGTGAAATATCTTAAGAATTTTATGTTTATTTCCTATTGATAACATGATATTTTGGGTTAAATAAAATATACTCAAATTAATTTTTCCCCTTTTAAATTTTGAGTAAATATAGCTACTAAAAACCCAAAAATTACATCTGTGGCTCCCATCACATTTCTATTGGACATCACCCAACTAAAGTATAATGAGCAAGAGACTAAATGACATGAGGATAAATAAGGTTTGTCAGATTCACTGGAGCCAGTGAATGCCCGGTCTTCTATACCATGGAGAGGAATACAGACTTTAAGTGAAATAAGAAGCCATTAGGAGTTTTTAGCTAACAAAGAGCATTGGCTACAATGTGGAAAATGTGTTAGAGGAGCCACTTAGGAAGCTAGTACAGTCACACACACACACACACAGCTAAACCAGTTATCGCAACAGTTGTCAGGTAAAGATACATAAAAAATAGTCTCTCTAATCAGCAGTGAGTTTCTCAGTCTTATTTGATAGAATGTTTTAGACCGTGAGTATAGGCATTGATTTAGGTTTACATGTATTAAGAATTCTCTTTCTGCATATTCATGGAATATTAAAATTATTACAAAATTAAATCTCTCATACTCCCAGAACACTGTAATTTGTGGAAATCCTAATACTACTTTAAAATCATTTGTACTTTTAAAGATTTTGAAGAGTTTTGACAAAACTGCAGCATTGCCCTGGGTCCCCAATTTAAGAAACCTTGTTGCATAATTCAGGCTCTAATCCTACTACCAATCCTCTGCAGTAGGGCTTATTCTTCCTGTTTTGTAAGTGAAGAAGCTGAGACTTAGCAATTAAAAGCAAGCTGCCAAGGTTAATATTGGTAGTGAGTGACAGACTTTAGGTGAAAACCCAGGTCTTCATATATATATTGTGATTTCCCCTTATAAAATTGCCTCTTTTATGTAGCATGTGTGTATCTGTATGAATGTGAATTAAATTTGCCATATGTTTTATTTGTATCAGAAGTTATATTTATGGTACCACCATTAAATTTGTATGAAATGGGAATAATTGTTAATCTTTGGCATTGCATTGTTGCTTACTGTTACTCTATGATGGTACAAGGTTTGGGATTATTTTTTATAGTACTGACAAAATACAAGACATGTCAATATAGTTTATAGGGGGATATTTGTATTTCTTTTGTTTTTACTTTAGAAAAAAGGTAAAATTTATTTGCTATAGAATCTGCTTTCAGTTATGAGCACTTAGAGGATAGCAGACATTATGCTAAATAAGTTTTTTGAATGTTTTATTTCATTAAACCCTTTTTAGAGCCCTGGTAAATAGGTGATATTTAACCCAAGAATCTCAGAACAGTTGTTAGCATCTGAGCTAAGATTCAAAGCTGAAATGGACCACCTAACTCTAAGGCTTCAGTGTACACTTTTTAAGTATCTTTGAAGTTAAGTGTCTTCATAGTATCCCTGCTGTGTAGCATGTATACTTGTTAACAATATTTTTCATTTTAAAGAGAAGAGGTCATTTGAAATTCCAATGGAAAGTTTCAAATTAAAGAAAAAAATCCCATTTCTTTAGTGAAATTAAAGTTGATCCATGACTTACCACGCTGATCTTTTTTGGTAAACTATTAGTTTTATTTCCTCTGGTTAAATGAAAATAAGAAAAAAAATCAGGTAATGCTCAAGGTAACTCACTATATAACATAAAAATCTGGCAGTTTGCTTTTAATGGATGATTTTATAAACAAAGTAGAATTAATAGGCTTATTGTGACTAAGCAGTGTCATGTGATTTAAAGTAAGGCACAGTAAACATATAAATATATGATTCAATTTTAGATGTCAGTCTACTAGGAATTAGAAATGCTAAATACTTGGTGTGCTGTATTATTTTATATATAATGGTTTAAAATACTTGAATATCGAAAACATTTGTAAAGTAGTACTACTTGCTTTATTTTTTTATTTTTTATTTCAGCATATTATATGGGGGTACAAATATTTAGGTTATGTGTATTGCCTTTGCCTCCTCCGAGTCAGAGCTTCAAGTGTGTCCATCCCCCAGATGGTGCACACCACAACCACTTTAGTTTTCATTATACTGCTTGATTTTGGAAAGGATGGGTTTTACCTAATTAGTATAAAATTATATACAACGGTTCTGTAAATCATAATCAGTATCTACTATGCATATAAATAGCATAAAGGGGAAAAAGTGAATTAATATTTCTCGAGGACCTCCTGTGTTGGATGTTGTGTGTGTGTGTGTGTGTGTGTGTGTGTGTATTATCTTCTTTAATCTTCACAACTGTGCCCTTTAGAGAAATTGTATCATATACATTGAACTGAGGCTCCAACTGATTTACCCAGCGTTACATAGCAAGTGGATGAGCCCCAGTGTTACTGTTTTTAAAGCTCATGGTATCTTTTAGAAATGAAAATGGAAGAAATTGTTGATTATGGAGATTGTTGGAAGGTGTAAATGAAGCTCTTTCAGAAGTGAACTGTGGAAAATCTGACTTTTGCATTTTCTTTATTTGAAATTGTTGAAATTGACAATTGATGGATTGGAGTGGCGTCTACTCCTGTGTGTAGCCAGTACAGTGAAATAGTTGATGGAAGTGAAGTATAGGTTCCTGAGCCTTGATTTTTTTGTTACTGTCTCATTTTAGTTGGTTATTTCCAGTCATCTTTTTTCTCCAGGCTCATCATTGATAACACAAAGCTGTAAGTATTTAACAGTGCATAATATAAGAATTACCCTCTGCAATTGTAGAAGTGTTTTTTAATGTTGACATTTTTTCATAACTAAAAACTGATTATTGAACAGATTTTTTTAAGAAAGTTTAATTGTTTTTATCCCTTCTTAATCACAATTTTGCTAAGATTTGACTAGTATCAACTGATAACTTTTTTTATGTAGGTAAAAGTAGAGATTCAAGGCACTTCCTTAGTTGTTCCAATATACAGATTTTAATGTATGTATATATGTGTGTGTCTTAATTTCATAATTTTGTTCTCCCATTTTGTTGGTTATGCTGAACTCCACTCAACCCTTGTATTCTAAACATATTCCAACCAGTTCTACTTCATAATGTTTATGCTATTGAATAATATATTTGGAGGAAAAGTTGCCAAATATAGAGACTTTTTTAGTATACTGTAGGTGTTTTCACCACATCGAAGGAGTATTTTTATCCCCTCTTTGTGTCGTATTCCTGCAGTATGTATACTTTTGGGGTGGAGGGAACACCTTATTTGGTAAATCAATTTTGAGAGTTATTTTGTAGCAAACTGATGTTTGCAGTTCCACTTTTCAAGGAGAAAATAGTAAGTTTTTATTTTGAAAAGTTTGAATAGTATTTTCTTATATATATGGAGTGTAGAAACTTATCAACCATTTTTAATCGATATATTATAAAGCACAAAACTCACTCAAACTAAATGTGTAAGTTACGTTGTTTAAGTGATACCCTTGCCTCTGGTTCATTTCAAAAACAGACTGAGTTCCTTCAGGCTCTGTAAAATATTCAGAATAGAGGACAAAACATTGGTCAAAGAACCGGGGAAAAGAAAAAATCTTAAAGGAAGAGCTGCTTTTTAATTCTGGTTGAGATTTCTTACCATCTCGGATGTAAATGAACAATGTTTTTAGTCATCTTCCACTTTAATACTAGAATCATTTTGGCAAATCTTTGCCACATACCTGAGCTCTTAAGAATGTCTTGGCGAAAGTAAATAGAAAAAAGTGACCACCTTGTTTCCTTTTATTTCTTCCTTTCCATAGATGAGTATATTAATTTTTTTATCATTTATGCAAATACTTTTCTTTCCTTTTAGTTAGCCATGATAATTATCTCTAAAACTCAACTGCAGAAATTCTGGAGTGACATTTATTAAAGTCTCCCGTTTTGTGGGTAATAAGGAAGATAAAATAGGCATTTTATTCCATCAAGAGTGGGAATACATACTTACACCTGAAAGGAGCATCAATCTCAAAAGCTGGAGCAGGGAAAGAAAGGCAGAGTGATTAGATTTAACCACACTAACTGTAGAGCATTCTCAAGAAGGCCTTTAGAGTAAATAACTATTAATAGTAGTAGTGAAGTAACTAAAACCAGGGAAAATGCAGTAGAATCTTAAAAGAGGACTATGCTTAGACTTCTGCTTTTAAATAAGTAATGTGAGGCACAAAGAGAAAATAACACACAGTGACTTGTTTTCTTTCTCTAGTATCTCTGCCCCAGCATTCTTGGAGTTGGTGCATATGGACAGTTTCAGTCTTCCCTGCATTGATCTTGCCTAAGGCCTGTTAAAAAGAAGAGTCAACATGTTACATGATATGCAGGAAGGAATTGAGGATGAAGTAGTTAGAACTACAGCAGTGGAACCTTCTGCCTCTTTTTCTTGATTATTCCACTATGGAATAATTATTATTTCTGACTTCTTCCTTTAGGCAATTGCTGTCAAGGCATTTTGGGCCTGGGCTGTAATCTAGGATCAGGAGCCACCAAAGTTTATTTAAAAGAATTGGAGATATGTGGAAACCCAATAGTTTTCAGCAGCAAATGAAACAAGGGAAGCACATAGAACTCTTAAATACAGCTGGCCTTACGTGACCCAGGGTAACCCTCCTTCCCTTTCAGCTTCACTATGAACTTTTTGACTGTAGACACAGTGTGATGGCTGCTCACTGTTAGATGCCATGCACATTTCCTATTAGAAATAGAGGCATACTTTGCTAGGACTGCTGGAAGTTAGCTGAATCAAGATCCTTTTATCTAATGTTTTGCTATCTGGCCTCTGAGGAAGAACCATCTGGTCTTTGTTTGTTGGCCAACTTCAACATAACCATTCACCCATCCTTTGTGCTAGGGTTTCACTTTGGGAATTCATTTTTCATATCTGTCAACACATATAGCTTGAATAGCTAGCATCTCTTTTAAGATTTTACCACCTCTTGTCTAGTTCTTGCTGTTGCTCCATGGTCTAGTTCTTGCTGTAGCTCTTACCTTCTATTTAATAGACATAGAACCTAGATTATGTATTGGGTAAAGGCGTTCCTCCTAAACTTGTCATTCATTCATTCGTTCTCAAGGTTCTCTTAAACCTTGTTCAAGGTTCATCATCTAGGGCTTGGACAGCCCTATTCTGACCCACAGGTGGGCATTAATAATTGCATTGCTTGAGGGTAACTGACCCAATCCTACCCCTGTACACAGTTCCCGGCTTAGAGGATATGGTCTTCATTTCAGTATGTGGAGCCTTTGTAGTTCTGAATTCCCACAGTATTCATGAGTAAGATGGGTAGGATTAATTTCAACTTGAAAATTAAATGATGAAAAAAAGAAGAGAGAGAAAACCATATGAGAGGAGGGATGGAGAGAGGCAGGAAGAGAGAAGGGATGGGAGGGGGAAAATACAGGCTGGAGCAGCTCTTGGGCTAGAGACCCTAAAATCAGGACTGGAACCCACGTGATGGATGTGCCTCTGATTCTGAGGTATTAGGAAGTACTCTCGAATTTAATACTATGGAATTATTATTACCTTAGCAAAATTACAAAGTGGGAGAAGTAAGGAAAATGTGCAAGGAAATAGGCTACCTGTGCTCTCTCATGGCTCCTTCTTTCCTTGATTAATAGGAAGACCAATATTTTTAGTTTTCATGTGAAATAACCCCAAGTCTTTGTTTCTTCTCTAGTGTCCGTAGTCTAAATGAATTGCTCTTTTTGAATATGAGAAATCTTTCTCAACAGCAAAGAATTTCAGGCTACCCCCTACCTATACACACACACACACACTCACACACATAGAATATATCAAATGTGTATGTTCATGTGTATTCCAGAACTACAGAGTCAGTGAAACTGCTTGGCCAGTATGAACATAAAGATTTATCTACTTTTAAATTTAATAGAATAGAAGGAAAATGATGAAGCAAATTAAACTGTTAAGTTCTTCAACATCAGTAAGTTTCACACAGCTGCAGGGATAACTTGAGGAAAGGACATGTTCGGCCAGATGGCCTGTTCTGGCCTCCTTCCCATTCCTGTGAAAGATACGTTATTCACTCCCAGGGTAGCTCAGGGAAAGAGCTGATTATGGAATTAAAACAACCAATGTCCAATTAACCCCTGTTTTGGTCAACGTTTCTTACACAGTTTGGATAATTGGCATACTTTAGTTCCATCAAGGGAGGCAGTTGGTTTATTGGTTAATGCAGACCCCTGGGAACAAGAACTCTGAAATTCTGTTATCAGTTCTGCATCTACAGACTCTAAGTATGACCTTGGACATCTTATTTACCTTTCTGTGTCATTAACTTTCCCCATTTGAAAATCGGAGGTACATACTGCTCTTTGACCATACCTGAGGTGAAGGCACTCTGGAAGTGAGAAAAAAGAGAGTTTGTGCAGTTCTGTAACACAGGCAGTTTGCCTTACATAATATGACTACAGTGTCTCGAGGCTGGTGTTACTATATGGAACAGAAGCCGTCTCAATGAAGGCCAAGCGTGGGGCATTTATTAGAGGTACGTGGCAGGCTCTTCAGAAACTCAGGGATAGGAGTGCTCAGCACCTCCTTTAAACTGGAAAACCGTTCAGCAATTCCCTGTTGTCTCTTCTCCCTCCTGTTTTGCCTTCCTCATCCCTTCTTCTCTCTTTGTGCCTACTCCATTCTTTTCTCTCAACACATTGACTCCTCTGTGCAAATCTGTGCAATGTGCCATCATTGAGGCCACCCAAAAATGAAACTTTCTGCCTTTCTTTGAATTCCAGACCCTAGGAAAGGAAATGATTGGTCCATTTCAGTCAGGTTTTCAATGCTGGTCCATTCCCCTGAGACTCATGGTCTGGGAATAGGTTATTTAAGAAAAAGTTCTAGGGCAAGGAGAAATTACAGGCATCTTTTGTACATGAAATTACTCTTTAAGTAAACCTGTCATACAAAGTTATAAATTAAAGAATTAACTAGGTTATTTAACTATTTTATAGATCCAAATGCTTTATTTTTTTAGTTTTTCAGACTGTGTATAGAATATGTTTTAAAGCATTCAACAGGTAATTTTGAGTGCCTCTAAATTATCAGGCATGGAAATACAAAGACAAAAGACAATCCCAACTCTCAGGGAGCTTTGTATCAGGTGACTAGTAAGTGAAAAACAATTTTTGAGAAAGTTCTTTTCTCTGGTCCTCTGCCTGTGAATAACAGAATAGTTAACATTCATTGAGTGCTTAGAAAATGCCAGGTATTGTACTAAGTGTTTTGCATACACATTTCATCTAATATAACAGCTTTATGAGGTAGATAACTGTTACTATTATTATTCTTTTACAGCTAAAGAAACTGAGCCTCAGAATGGATAAGTAAATTGACCAAAGTCACCCTCTGCTGAGTTGCAGAGTCAGGAACCCAGAGAGCGATCTTTTAGCCATTGTGCTTTATGGCCTTTCTAGTAAATACAAGAGACACGTAATGACAGAGACAAGATTTTAAGGGTAGGAAAAGTAATCCACAATTTTCAGAGTGTTGCCAAACAAAAGTGTTTACTTTACCAAATGTTTTCAAATACATTTTTGTTACAATCTATGGCAATTAATATGATAAGAAAGGCTAGAATTCAGAAGACCTTGATTTGGTTTTGGATCAGCCACTTCCTGGACAATTAACCAATCACATAGTCATTCTTAGCCTTAGTGCCCTTGTTTGGCAAAATGTGAATGAGAATAAATGATATATTAACCAAGCCCATGAGGAGAATCAAAGAAAAATATGTACTGGCATTTCATTTGAGGAGAGGGTATGGCTTAAAGCACCTATGAAAAAGCAGAGCTTTTTAAATGTGTAGTACACTTAGTAGGAGTCAACAGTCCATGCCTAGAGCTCCCAGAAGGTTTTATATACTACTTTGGCCAATAGACTTTGTAAAGTGTTGCATCTTTGCAGCACCCACCACAGACTGGTGCCCATGAACATTTGTCTTCTTTTGTTTGCCCTTTGCTAAGCTCCTGTCAACAGTGGGTTTTACTTATCTTATCTAGACCTTAACAAGGTGATAGATCGAGTCAGGGGAACATGGCAGCTATTTTCTAATGTTGGAAAGATAACTGAAGGATTAGCCTTGTTTTCTGTGGCCCCAAAAGGACCAACAATCGAACTAAAAAGAGACAGATTATAGCCTAGAGGCCATTTTAGGATTATTAATTGGTCTAATTCCAGTATTGTTGTGTCTCAGGGAACATGGAGGCCCAAGGAAAGGAAGAGAGATTGGGGAATGGCCAGTTGGGGGAATAGTCAGAACAAACACATTTATAGATTAAGTACACTGCCATAACAATTGCAGTAGTAATATTAAAGATCACTAATCACAACTCACCATAACAGATATAATAGTAATGAAAGAGTTTGAAATATTGCAAGAATTACCAAAATGTGACACAGAGACACAAAGTGAGCACGTGTTAGAATTGTGGCCTCCAACCCCTGGAGTCACAGAGCTCCACTGCAGCCCCTCCTCCTCCAAAACCCCCATCCATGGAGAAATTGTCTTCCATGAAACCGGTCCCTGGTGCCAAAAAGGTTTGGGACCACTGTGGATAATGACACCGATAAACTTGTCAACACAAGATTACCACAAACCTTCAATTTATAAAAACTGCAGTAACTGCAAAGCACAATAAAACAAATTACAATAAAATGACATATGCCTGTACAATTTTGTAAGTGAGAAGTTTGAAAGATCATGTGAGTTTTTGGAGTCACAGAGATGAAAAACTGTCCCCAGCGTGTGGAGTTTGGGGAAGGCTGCCTAAATAGGGGATGAATCCTTAGCTGAGACCTACAGAAGAAAAAAGACGTCTTAGTTCCTTAGCCTGGGTGTGGATAAATGGGGCCTATTGTATGATTCTCTGTCATTTTTAAGTCTGATATATTTCATCAGATGATGGTCATGGTAGGGATTAGGTGGGAGAATGGGAGGAAGGGTATCAAGCAAAAGGTTCTTTATATTCTTTCTTCTTTACCACACTCTTGTTGTCTTATTTATATCCTCAAGTTTAATAACAAGAATTTAAATATAAAATAAGTTATTTTATATAAATGCTATAATTGAAAGCACAGGAAAGACCAAAACACAAAGCAAAATATAAACAGTAGGAAATACTGATCTAAGCATTTAAGAAATTGGTATTAAGAATTGAAGGAACAACTAAAAAGTAAAGAGATCAATGTGGTGTATATGTGCCATTCCACACATCATCATTCTATCTCAAAAAAAAAAACCCAAAAATGATGAGAAATTTTCATAAAATATGTAGTTTTTTTGATGTTCAAAGGATTTAATTTTATTAAATGATGCTAATAACAGATAAGTAGTTGTTCTTAATGATCTTTATTGTTAAAGTTCAAGTGGCTCTGAAATATTTTTGGTCTAGTAAGTGAAGTCAGAAAAGCCCTGATTTACTGTTACCTAGACTCCTACTGCCCTTCCTGCTTTTCCATCTCACTGGAGTCCTCTTCTAAAGCCTCCTTACTACTCCCTTCTCAGTCTGGGTTCAACTCAGAGTGGCAGAGTCACGGATTCCGTGGCAAGGACGGTGTATATATGCTTTCCTTGCTGCATGGACTGAATATGCCTTAGACCTGGACAGCAGCAAAACTGGGTCTCAGGTTAGCAGTTACTGGCTGCAGTTACTCAGATTGTTACTTCATACACTTGGTTGTGTGTATGGATGAGTAAAAGAGAGGCCAGGGAAAAGTATGCATGGCAATTGCTTCAATAAAAATAAAACCATTTAACGTGAGCAGCCTACTACTGATGGTGTGCCAGTAGCTTTATCTTCCTAGTTGAAAGACATATTTTAATGTCATCTATTAATATTTAGAGATATTGACCTTCTCCAGGTACATTGTGCATATAGTATTCCTGTTTTTTGTTCATTAATCCTCTGGGATGGGATCTGGTCAGGTTTATTGACCTCTTCCCTAAATCCTTGCTATGTCTTTCCGTCCATGGGTTGTGTCTGCAGTGACAAGTCTCTTCCACAGACTGACTGAAGCTTTTAAACTGAAGCTTGAATCTTTGTGTTCTGAGCCAGTACTGACAAGAGTGATGTAATATAATGTAATTTCAATGGTATTTAACTTGATAATTTGATATGATTTTTTTTTTTCCTTTTTTTACTTCGTTTTGTTATTGAGAAACTAGCAGTCTTTCCAGGATAGTACATTTCTGATATTTTCATTCAAACCTATTTAATTCATCAGAAATACTTTTATAAAATTAAAAACTGATAATTCAGAATTATGTGTGTCGTAAGTATAATAATTTGTAGATGGTGTAATGCTATGCTAGGTGGTACTTGATATAACAAGGAAAGCTTTTTTATAGTGTAAATTTATCCCAACAGCATTATGCATCTTTAAAAATGATTTCTTGATCAGAATGCTTAGTAAGAACATTCATCACATAACTCTTGGTTTCATAAATGTAATTTAAGATAAATGCAACATCTTGGTTAAACAGCTAAACTAAGAGGCATGGTTTTGTTAGATAATTGCACTAGTATATTTAATAATGTATTCCATTCAGAATCACTTTTGTTGCTGTTGTTGATAACCACGCTTTCTTCTGGTATGTATGATTTGGGAATTGTCATGGAAGACTATGGATACTCTATAAAACTTGCCTGATTTAAAGAATACTTAGCAGTTAAATCTGTGTATTTGGAAAGAAGTGACCCAAGATATTGGAGAGCATACTGTTAACTTCATGTGGAACACAGGCTTGAAGGTGTGAGAAAGCATGATCCATTCAGAGACGTGCAATTTAAATTAATTTCAAAATTGGCACATGCAAAGATCAGTTATAACAAAAAAAATATGCAAGTATACATATACACATAAAAATTTATAATTCTGAAACACACACATGCTGGTGTCTTCTCTTATTCTGTAATCCAGTACAATATTTTTAGCAGAACATGCTTTATAATAAGAAGTGCATGAAGATCTTGTCTTCAAAAATGGGGAACATTTTTAAGACGGAGTGTACCCTATGAGTAAATGCAGTGTCTGCTAAGTGTACTAAAAACCCTAGGAGCTTTGATCAAATGCCAGCTGTTACATCAGTTCTGCTGGTAATCTTTCTTGCTGATCTGTGACCTTGACCTTGTGCTTGTGTCTGTATGTCAAATCTGTTTTAGGGATCGGGAAACCATAGTTGAGTTTAATAGGATTTATGCTCCCATCTCAAAGGATGTCCCTGTATATATACTTTAAACACTCAAACAATTCCAGAAGAAGAAACATCCATTTTCAATTATATTTCTTATTTTGATAGAGATTGGAAAATATTATACTTCTGAAAACGGATAACATCAGTTACTCTAAAGAGCTATAGGGAAAGGTTAGGAGAAACTATATGCTCCTTTAGTTTTATATTTAAACTCCCTTTTTTTATCCTTATGTGCTACCAAAATAATTTGTTAATGATTATTTTGTGTTCCTTCAGGGAAACTATTGTTTATTTGAGAACAGTGGAAGACAGTGAAGAGACATTAGTATAATGATAAATTTTGTTTGTACTCTCTGTCATACAATAATTCTTTTCCTAGACTTTTTAAAATTATAGTTAGAATTACTTTTATTTAATGATATTCTGCTTTCTATGTTTTCAAGACAGTATAGCAGCATCCAGGAATGTATTGTATATTTGAAAGAGAAATTGTTTTTCAGTTTAGCTCTTTCTCTAGCTCTTTTGATTCTCTTGCTCGCTTTGATTTTTAATTTAAGGTCTCCAACTTATTCATCTTATTTTAATTTTGATTTAAAATTAAAATTTTTTTAGATAAACTATAGAGGAAGCATAAAATGAATAGCAGATTTATTGAATCTGATTCATATATATATATAAGCCTTTTGAGGATAATTCAGAACATAAAGCCTGTCTTTATTTCACTGTATCAATTATATGGGGGATTTGTTTCTGTAACCAGGACAGTTACTTCATCACTCTCTTGCATTTGTCGATGTCGTCAAAGATCCTGCATCTTTACTCTTATCTTGTGTTTTATTTAGTATATAGCTATTATAAAAGAAGCAAAAGTTCTGGTTTAAATATAAGCTCATATTTAGCTTTTAAATAAACATCTGTTTGAAATTCTATGACCCTACTGAAGAATGTAGTGAAGATAAATAACTTTTTGGGGATTGGGTGGGCAGGGTGTATGGCTATTTCAAAACCATTTCCTTCCCCTAGAATTCACTAAAAAGACTATAAAACATATTGGTCAGGGTTATTTCCGCAACTTTATGACAGCATATCATCTTTCCAGTTAAAATGTTTGTCATTTTTATCAACTACAATTTGACATATTACATGGAATCATAGAAATAAAATTTTAGAGTTGAAGAGGTCCTCAGATACATATGTCCTTGTTGGAATGCTTGAGTTAGTCAAGCAATAGTATCTCCTAGTGAGTGCTTGTTAGTAGGCAATGTGAGTGACACTATTTTACTCCTACGGAAGCAGCTGACAAGCAAGTTAAAGCTGATAGACCTGGAAGTTAGGAGCAAATTTGGCCTTGGGCAAAAATATGTAAGCCCCTAAGGTGGCAACAGAAAGCAATCCAGACACCTGTTCTACTAGCTACAGTGTCAGTCAGTGGTTTCCATGCTACCTGTCTCTGAAGAGTATTTATTATACCTATACCTAAAATGAGAACCTCTGGGAGAGAGCAAAAAACTCTTCAGGTCAAATTTCAAATATTGAGGCCTTCAGTTGAGCAGCATGTTTTTAGGTAAGTTCATTTTTTGGCACCCATTGTACAACCACATATCTACCTTTTGATAAAGATGGTACTTCAAAGAAAGTTATTATCTTGGAATTCAAATTCCATCAGAAGACATACTAATTTTGATTTATTTTTTTGTAAGAAATTAGAAATATATTTTCATAAATGAAATTTCAGGCTGATTCTTTTACTACTCTCTTATTATTCCCTGATGTGCAATATCAACACTTGAATGTTTCTTTTATCCTTTTTCTTAATGTTTCTTTCCAACAACTTCATAACTTTTAATTTATAGTAGAGCACTCACTGTAGTCTTCACTTTTTAATGAAGCTTCAGGACTCTTATCTAACCTGTTACTTTTCCTTTCTTGTTCTATGAGATTAGGTATCAGATTTTATGTATTCTAATTTTTCATTGGCCCTTGGTTTGGAAAGCTAATTTCATCTGTTTGGATAAAATGTTTAGTATTACATTCTATTGGTAAATTGTTCTTGGATTTTGTTTCCTGTTTTACTTGTAAAACTTCCTTCCAAAGTTCCACCTTAGAGAACATGGAAAGTTTTCTGAATACCTGATCTGTATTATTTAAATAAAAGCTTCAATAATTAGGACTTTGAAATCTTCTTAGTATATATACTTAGATATTTTTCTTCTAATACTTAACAAAACACATTAATGTCTTTCTTAATCTTTTGTATAAAAAGTACCCCTGAAATAGTCCAGAGTGGAATGTAGATATTATTTTCCCATAGGAATTATTCTGAATGATATTATTAAGTAGCCCTTCAATTATTTCTGCATTCAGAGCCAGGAATCCAAATGCTCCTTAAAGCTGAATTGCAGAAATTCCATCAAATTCAGTACTCAACTAGAGACTATTCGATAATGCATAAGAAACTGGGGGAGATTGCATGGAAACAATTGGAAGTCATGAGGTATTCCTTAAACATAATTTAAATAGCATATCAAGTGACTTCATGGATGTTTAATCATTTAAGTATGTTCTAATGGAGAATTTGATTGCAAGTAAGAAACTGAATTTTTTCCTTAAAAACAGCTGGAGAAAGAATTTTGTCATCGTTTATCTATTCTCAACCAAAAGTAGTCCAACATGTAAGAATTCTAGGTGCATCTTTCATTTATCTAAGTAACTTCTTGTTACTTGGATTTTATGATTTTTAAGTGTATAAAAGTTCGGCAGCTTTTCCCTTTGTGTAATAAACTATTTTCAAAAAAGAGAATGTAAAACACTTTGCAGTGGAAATAGTTTTACTTTGGGGAATCAATAAAACCGATTTGTGAACTGTTAATATGCAAATTATTTACAACTTTTATTGCTAAAGCTCTAAAAAAAGTTATACTTCAACCTAATTTCATACCTTCCAGGTACTTAAAAGAAAATGCAGCTCTTTTTAAAATATAATTTGTAATTTAAGCATTTTACTAGATATTTCATTAAAATAGTCTGTGTTAAAACTTGGATCTTTCCCAAAATCTATCTATACGTATGGTCAAGTTCCATGGATTTTGTTTTAGTTTGATTTCATTGTTTTTTTTAATAATTATGTCTCACCATAACAATAACTTTTTTATATGTTTACTGGTTTATTATTAATACAAAGTATATTTGAAAGGATACAGATGAACACCAGATGAAAAGACGCATAGGGCGAGGTACAGAGGAAGGGGCTCAGAGCTTCCGAGCACACCGTGAGTTCGGCTATCCAGAAGCTCTGGTTTTTTCCACTGTATTCTTTGGACCAGTAAAATCTCAATTTTACAAAATTTAAAAGATAACTAAATGCTTATAAACAATTTTAATTACTAGGAGGAAGATTCAGTTTATAATTTTAACAAGTAATTAGACACAAACTTTATTAAATTGTCATGAAATGCATTAACCTTTGGTGTACTTTCAGGATTCTTTGGATCCAGTTTTAGTTTTTCAGAGTTGTTAAAAAAATGTTTCTAACTAGTAGAATGGATCCTATTATATGACTTTTATTCTTTTATAAAGTTTTAATGAATGTGTTTTTAATAGAATAATGCATAGTATCTTCCTATTATTGTATGTGTCCGTTGGAACCTTTTATAAATCAAAGGTACATTATGGAATTTTAGTGATCTTATTTTTCTATTAATACATCTTTAAGCATTTTGCCAGTTCACTGTCTTAAGAATTAATTCATCATTTATTACCATATGTGCTTTTAAAAAGACTAAAATAATAAAAGGAAAATAATGGAAGTACCTGGAAGGATGATACAATAGTAAAATAAGACACCACTGTTATGCCATCTTCAGTTTTCCTATAGCCCATTATACTGCATCATCTTTCAAAAAGGTACAAAAAAAAATCTTGAGATACTATCCTTATAGTCTTTCAATTTTGTTAGAAATTTGTATTGAACATAATCGAGAATTCAGTATTTTTCATTTTCTGTCCATAATGTCAGAGAGGAAAGTTGACATAGGAAGCTATTTCAGTCAGATGAATCCGAAGATGAATGCAAAGAAACCGATAGTAGCACTCTGGGCATGAATGACGATGGTGCTTATTGATTATGTAAGCGACATATCTGACTGTCGTCTTCAGATGATGATACAGCCTCAGTGAGTTTTTTCAGACTCAAGAATCAATAAGTGAACAATTCAAATTCAACAATATAGTTCTAAGAACAAAAAGAAAATACAGTATTTTCATCCAGTTAGTTACTCAATAGGAAGGACTTCGTCACTCAGTAGAACGTCTATTGCTCTGCTTGGCTCAAAGGGTGTGTGACAATATTCTTTCATATTTTATGATATTGAAGCACCCAAATTTATTTGAAACTGTTCTTAAGTGGACAAATACTGAATGCAGGTGTGTGATAAAAGAGATTGGAAGGAAACAGATGATATAGAAAGAAAGTAATTCATTTGGAATTCTAATTTAAAAATGAAAAATGTTTGGCAAGTATGGAACAAGGAAGATTTCTGTTCTCTCTTCAACATAATGATGAACTGTTGAAGTTTTCAGAAGTAAGGATTTTGAGTTATGCAGTACAAAAAGAAGACCCAGAAGTCCTAGAACCTTTTAGACATGTATTTGAAATCTGAAATCAATCAGTATTTATAAGATATTTTCAGATTCATCCATGACAGTTGATGAAACAAGCATCATTGAATTAGGTATTATTTTATTATTGAGTAGGTTTTATTTTCTTCCCCTTTATATATATGCATTTTTAATGTTCATTAAACTAATTTTTCTTTACGTTTCCTATTATATCTACCAACCTAATGTTTAAAGACAGGCCAGGAATATAATCTATTTAAGTTTCTAAACTAAATTTTCCCTTCTAAAACCTCATTAGAGCTGCAGAATTTATGAGGTTTTAATTTGTTCTTAGTATTTTTTGCCTCTATTTTTTTACTTTTCTGTCTCTTCAGTGTTTTTATTCCGTTTGGTTCCTTTCCTTTTCTATAAACTGAATTTTGGAAAAATTCTGATCTTATGAGTCAGAAATCTTTTAGCAAGTGTATGTCATATAAGTAAAATCTCCCCCTTATTGTGTTAATGAATAAATGTTGAGTATCCTCCTACAGACACATATATAAGCTCTAATAAAATCATTGGTGAAGTTAGGGAATGAAAAGCTAGTGGATCACAGTATTTTATAAACTATTCCAGTTTTAAAATATATTGCCCGAAAATCCCTAAAGAAACCTGATTCTTAAATGTGTATTTGTAACTGGATATGCTCAAGTATAAACCTGGCAACATTTTTAAATAATATGTGTTCAAAACCAGGCAAGATACATTGGTGCTTCAAGAATAATGTAGTTGTCTTTTGCTAAAAAAAAAAAAAAAAAAGAATCAGACTAATAATAACTTTAAAAAAAATTTTTTTTTATTTCAGCATATTGCAGGGGAGTACAAATGTTGAGGTTATGTTCATTGCCTTTGCCCCACCTGAGTCAGAGCTTCTAGTGTGTCCATCCCCCAGGTGGTATGAAAATGGTGGCTTTGGAACCTCAAGAAAGTCCCTTGTCAGCCTACTCCTTATGCAACTTATTTAATTGTTACTGCCTCTTTTCTATATCTTGTTTTTGGGCTATTATTTTTTATCTTTTTAATCAATAAATCTAGTAATTTGATACAATCAAGTAATTCTTTTCTAAAGTTTGACTTTCAGTTAAGCATTTCACCCAAAATGCTACAAGGTAGTCTTTAAATTAAAATTAATTTTTTCAGTTTCTTGGGGACTGAGGTAGTTGTTGATGGAACTTAGGGAGTCTAATAACTTGAACAACACATCTTTGAAAAGATTTTTTGGCATCTTGAAAAAAAAAATATGGAATTCATTCCGGCTTCTCTTCCAAAGAGTGTAATGCCTCCCTTCTTTAGATCTATTTTAACAAAAACTTCATCTAACAGGTTTTCAGAAATGAAATAAATTGTTGCTTCTTCAATTTTATATATACTGGTGATAGAAAATTGCTTGGTACCTTCTTAGATAAAGATCGGTGGAATGTTTTTCAAATTCTGATTAACATGTCTTTTGACATTTCTCATTGTACTTCGCGTATATAGTAACGTTCTGTCTTCTGTATCTGTAAGGAATGGATCTGACATTAAAAGTTCTGCATGGAGCACATGAGTAAGGATTTTAAAACAACCATGTTAAACCTGTGATACCCCTGAAAGAGCACCTGAAGAGTCACTCTCTGTCTATAATAAATCATGGTGAAAAACTATAGGTGGATAAGCTTTGACTGTATTTAATGTTTATGAATATGATTAAGACTACCACACTTTATACAGGCCCACAAAATAATCCTAAATTTTGTTAGTGCTTCCTCTTTTTTTTGAAGATAGAAATTCTAAAAATTACTCGCGAAATGTCTGGTGTTTGGGGAATGATGTCAGAAGTGAATCTGCTCTGTTGGTCTCAACCCCACATCAGACTCATCAGATGAGTCCTGTCGTACGCATTTCTTTTCCTTTTTCTGCACAGCTACTTTTGTTTCTTCCTAAGTGCCCAGTAATGTAAGGAAGCTAATTCTAGTTGCCTTACAGAGCTTTAAGACTATAAAGGAGACTTAGCGTTCATATTACTTTGCATAAAGGTGCTTATGAAAATTCAAAAACTTGGCAGGCATCGGAAGGCAGTTATATAACATTAAAGTATTTTCTCTGATTGGTCATTTTAATATGAATTAACATGGGATTTCCAGTAGATATTTTCAATTGAATAGGAATGACAATAAAATAAGTTACTAAAGAAGTGACTATAATGCATATATGTCTATATTATTTATGTGTATAGTATATATATGCATAAACTTACAAATGCTATGTTCTTTTGCTTTATAGGTATCATAACATGATCCTAGTTCTGTACCTCCTTAACTATTTTTATTTTTATTTTTTTTAGAACACTGATATTTGCATTTAATGGGGAACAAAAGATGAAGAAGGAAAAGCAGTATATTCGTTAAGGATTATATCTGCTTACTGCTACAGACCTGTGTTTTAAGGGATTCTTCTGCTCCTTCTTGCTTAGAAGTTGATCAGCTCTGTGGTCAGACAGCATTGGAGTTTGCCTGCCTTTATCTTGTCATTGCCAGAAGAAATCCCAGTCGGAATGTAACAGTACATCTCTATCTGATTGCTATGGAAGGTGATAAACTGACACTCACTTATTAAAGTTACACCTCATTCACTCACAGAAAACCATTCTTTAAAGTGAATAAAAACCAAGCCCTTGTGAACACTTCTATTGAACATGACTCATGGAGAAGAGCTTGGCTCTGATGTGCACCAGGATTCTATTGTTTTAACTTACCTAGAAGGATTACTAATGCATCAGGCAGCAGGGGGATCAGGCACTGCCGTTGACAAAAAGTCTGCTGGGCATAATGAAGAAGATCAGAACATTTCTGGCAGTGCATTTCCCACCTGTCAAAGTAATGGTCCAGTTCTCAATACACACACATACCAGGGATCTGGCATGCTGCATCTCAAAAAAGCCAGGCTGTTGCAGTCTTCTGAGGACTGGAATGCAGCAAAGCGGAAGAGGCTGTCTGATTCTATTGTAAATTTAAACGTAAAGAAGGAAGCTTTGCTAGCTGGCATGGTTGACAATGTGCCTAAAGGCAAACAGGATAGCACATTACTGGCCTCTTTGCTTCAGTCATTCAGCTCTAGGCTGCAGACTGTTGCTCTGTCACAACAAATTAGGCAGAGCCTCAAGGAGCAAGGATATGCCCTCAGTCATGATTCTTTAAAAGTGGAAAAGGATTTAAGGTGCTATGGTGTTGCATCAAGTCACTTAAAAACTCTGTTGAAGAAAAGTAAAGCTAAAGATCAAAAGCCTGATACCGGTCTTCCTGAGGTAACTAAAAATCTCATCAGAGATAGATTTGTAGAGTCACCTCACCATGTTGGACAAAGTGGAACAAAGGTCATGAGTGAACCCTTGTCATGTGCTGCAAGATTACAGGCTGTTGCAAGCATGGTGGAAAAAAGGGCTAGTCCTGCCACCTCCCCTAAACCTAGTGTTGCTTGTAGCCAATTAGCATTACTCCTTTCAAGTGAAGCCCACTTGCAGCAGTATTCGCGGGAACATGCTTTAAAAACACAAAATGCAAATCAAGCAGCAAGTGAAAGACTTGCTGCTATGGCAAGATTGCAAGAAAATGGCCAGAAGGATGTTGGCAGTTTCCAGCTCTCGAAGGGAATGTCAGGCCATCTTAATGGTCAGGCGAGAACATCATCAAGCAGACTAATGGCCAGCAAAAGCAACGCTACAACATTTCAAAACCCGGTGGGTATCGTTCCTTCCTCTCCCAAAAATGCAGGCTATAAGAACTCACTGGAAAAAAACAATATAAAACAAGCTGCTAATAATAGTTTGCTTTTACATCTTCTTAAAAGCCAGACTGTACCTAAGCCAATGAATGGACATAGTCATAGTGAGAGAGGAAGCATTTTTGAGGATAGTAGTACACCTACAACTGTTGATGACTGTTCCGATAACAACCCTAGCTTCACAGATGACAGCAGTGGTGATGAAAGTTCCTATTCCAACTGTGTTCCCATAGACTTGTCTTGCAAACACCGAATCGAAAAACCTGAATCTGACCAGCCTGTTTCTCTAGATAACTTAACTCAGTCCTTGCTGAATACTTGGGATCCAAAAGTCCCAGATGTAGATATCAAAGAAGATCAAGATACCTCAAAGAATTCTAAACTAAATTCACACCAGAAAGTAACACTTCTTCAATTGCTACTAGGCCATAAGAATGAAGGAAATGTTGAAAAAGATGCCAGCCCTCAGGGAGTACACGGTGATGTGACAAAGTTCAATACACAAAATTACACAAGGACTTCCGTAATAGAAAGCCCCAGTGCAAATCGGACTACTCCAGTGAGCACTCCACCGTTACTTACATCAGCCAAAGCGGAGTCTCCCATCAATCTCTCTCAGCACTCTCTGGTCATCAAATGGAATTCCCCACCATATGCCTGCAGTACTCAGTCTGAAAAGCCAACGAATACTGTATCTAACCATTCAGTGGACCTTACTAAAAGCAAAGAATCCCAAGCAGAGAAACCAGCCCAAAATGAAGGTGCGCAAAACTCTGCAACTTTTAGTGCCAGTAAGCTGTTACAAAATTTAGCGCAATGTGGAATGCAATCTTCCATGTCAGTGGAAGAGCAGAGAACCAGCAAACAGCTGTTAAGTGTAAACACAGAAAAACCTGTAGGTATGATTGATAGATTAAATAGCCCTCTGCTCTCAAATAAAACAAATGCAGTTGAAGAAAATAAAGCATTCAGTAGTCAACCAGCAGAGCCTGAACCAGGACTTCCTGGTTCTGAAATAGAAAATCTGCTTGAAAGACGTACCGTCCTCCAGTTGCTCCTGGGAAACCCCAACAAAGGTAAGAGTGAAAAGAAAGAGAAAATTCCTCTAAGACATGAAAGTACTCAGGAACATACGGATAGAGCTTTAAGTGAACAAATATTGATGGTGAAAATAAAATCTGAGCCTTGCGATGACTTGCATATTCATAATGCAAATGTGCACTTGAGCCATGATGCTAAGAGTGCCCCATTCTTAGGTGTGGCTCCCACTGTGCAGAGAAGCACAGCTGTCTTACCAGTGTCTGAAGACTTTAAATCGGAGCCTGTTTCACCTCAGGATTTTTCTTTCTCAAAGAATGGTCTGTTAAGTCGATTGCTGAGACAAAATCAAGAGAGTTACCTGGTAGATGATTCAGACAAGAGTCACAGAAATAATGAACTGACACTTCTAGAATCAAAGAATCTTTGCATGGTCCCTAAGAAAAGGAAGCTTTATACCGAGCCATTAGAAAATCCATTTAAAAAGATGAAAAATAACGTTGTTGATGCTGCAAACAATTCCAGTGCTCCAGAAGTACTGTATGGGCCCTTGCTTAACCAGGAAGAGCTGAAATTTAACAGAAATGACCTTGAATTTAAATATCCTGCTGGTCATGGTTCAGCCAGTGAAAGTGAACATAGGAGTTGGGCCAGAGAGAGCAAAAGCTTCAATGTTCTGAAACAGCTGCTTCTCTCAGAAAATTGTGTGCGTGATTTGTCCCCGCACAGAAGTAACTCTGTCATGGACAGTAAAAAGAAAGGACACAAAAATAATGTGACCAATAGCAAACCTGAATTCAGCTTTTCTTCTTTAAATGGACTGATGTATAATTCCACTCAGCCCAACAATGTCGTGGATAACAGGACATTTTCATACCCTGGAGTATTAAAAACTCCCATGAGTCCTCCTTTCCCTGAGCACTTGGGCTATGCGGGGTCTAGACCAGAACCTGGGCATTTGAATGGGTGTTCCATGCCCAGTGAGAAAGGACCCATTAAGTGGGTTATCACAGACGTGGATAAGCATGAGTATGAGAAAGACTCTCCAAGACTGACCAAAACTAACCCAATACTGTATTATATGCTCCAGAAAGGAGGCAGTTCTGTTACCAGTCGAGAAACACAGGACAGGGACATTTGGAGGGAGCCGTCATCTGCCGAAAGCGTCTCACAGGTTGCAATCAAAGAAGAGTTAGTTCCTGCTGCAGAAACTAAAGCTTCTTTCTTTAATTTAAGAAGCCCTTACAATAGCCATATGGGAAATAATGCTTCTCGCCCACACAGCGCAAATGGAGAAGTTTACGGACTTCTGGGAAACGTGCTAACAATAAAAAAAGAATCAGAATAAAATGTACCTGCCATCCAGCTTTGGATCTTTTTAAAACTACTTAGTATGAACTTGAGATCTGTATAAATAAGAGCATGATTTGAGAAAAGCATGGTATAATTGAACTTTTTTTCATTTTGAAAAGTATTGGTTACTGGTGATGTTTAAATATGCATACTGATTTTTGCTTAACATTAGATGTCATGAGGAAACTACTGAACTAGCAGTTGGTTGTTTAACACTTCTGTATGCATCAGATAACAACTGTGAGTAGCCTATGAATGAAATCCTTTTATAATCGTAAATAATAGGCATAAATTAAAATGTAAAACTCCATCCATAGTGGATTAATGCATTTTGCTGCCTTTATTAGGGTACTTTATTTTGCTTTTCACAAGTCAGCCTACATACCATTTTTTAAAATCCAAACTGTTAAATAACTCTTTAAGGGATAATTATTGAATAAAAAACCCTAGTGCTGATTTACATCACATCCAATTTAAAAATAAATTAGAAAAATATATGCTTAACATTTTTCACTTTTGCTAAAAAACATATTTATTTTTAACTCTTGGAAGGGGTTTTATGGTTCCCAATGTGTCTGCCCCACCCAGTCCTTTTCAATATATATTTCTTTAAACCTTGTACTACTTAATAAAAATTGATTACAATTGAGGGAAGTTTGATAGATCCTGAAAAAAAAAAGGCAGATTTCCATTTTTGTATTTTAACTACTTTATTAAATTAATACTCCTCCTTTTACAGAGTTAGGAAAGTTAATATTTATCTTCAGGTGGTTTTCTGAATAGTTAAATATTTAAGAAATTGTTTTTAACAACAGAAACAAAATGGCTTTTCTTTGGACAGTTTTCACCATCTCTTGTAAGAGTTAATTCTCACCATTCCTCTGGTAGCTGGGAGTCACGACCAGGATTCCTTAAAGCTGGACCCAGACCACTTGCATTAGAATCATCTGGAGCATTTGTTTTAAAATGCAGATTCACAGGCACCTCAGATCTACAGACCAAGAATCTCTGCTGAGTGAACCTGGGAATCTTCCTTCTGCATCCTAACATGCTCCCTAGGTGTTTCTTCTGCACACTAAAGTTTGAGAACCATTGCTTATGACTTTTCTCAGAACATGGGACTGTAAAAAAAACTATTTGATGCCTATATTTTCCCCAGTACAGTCACACATCAACTCAAAATTTGCAATATTGTAGTTCGTATTATTACCGTTATGTCTTTGAAAATCGGGTTCAGAATACTTTTTACGACAAAAAAATTGGGTGGAGGGGACAACTTTCGTAACTGGCTCAACATCTCAGGAAATCTGTGATAATTTATGTGTTCTATTGAGTAACATCTACTTAATTAGCCTTAGGGATGGAATAACAGGGCCACTTACCAAACTCAGGTGATTCCAGGATGGTTTGGAAACTTCTCCTGAATACATCCTTAACATCTATCAAAACCATTGTCCTAAGAACAGTGTTGACAAAGATTAAAACAGTTCAAACCCAAGAAAGGCACTAAACTCAGATTGACTAAACAAAAAAGTACAGAGGGCAAATATACATGACAGAATTATACACAATCACTTCATTGGATGTATTATTTTAAACTAGTGATTAAAAGTAAACATTGATACTGTCTTAGAAGAACTTAATATATTATTGAGCCACATGAGGTTTTGATCTTGAAACAAATCTGTTTTTAAGTTCAATTTTTACAAGCCACAGTTCGTTCACCAGATAATATTTTTGTTTTTAATTGTGAACCAGGTTAGTAACTGACCTATCAAAAATTATTATATTATCACAATTAGGAAATTCATTTAAAGTTACTCTACTTGAAGTTTCTAAGATTTTTATATTAAAAGTGGGCGTTATTTCCTAATATCTAAAACCCTAAATGGTTTTTTTTCTCAAAATGATTTGTACATAATTACTGAAGATATTATACAATAATAGGAGTGAATATTGTGCTAGATCATGGAGAGGTGAAGGCATATGCTTATTCAGACATGAAATTCCACTGGCCAGTGAATATGTTCTACTCCATGTCCATAATGTGACAATCTTATTGTCAACACTATGTAAGTAAGCTTTTAAGTCATTTTTCTTGGTCTTTGTGAAAGGTCTGGAGCCTTAAGGTATGTTAGAAAAAAGTGTGGGTATTCTCCCACACTTTAGGAGGAAATGGGCTTTTTACAAGGGAGTGAAATTTAGGTCAGGGAAAAGAATGTCATGGGCCAGCATTACTATTTTTTTGTTTGTTTTTTGGTTGGTTGTTTTTGTTGTTGACAGTTAAGGAAATGAGAATGTGTAATACTTAAATAAATGTGACCACAAAGAATGAGGCTCTGATTTGCTAGAGAATGTCCCCAATTTGAGTTTAGAGTGATTTTAAAGAATAGCAGTGAGAAAGGGCATACATCCACAAATTCACTTTGTTTATGCATATGTAGATACAAGGATGCACATAGACACATTTTCAAGGACTATTTTAGACATCTAGACAACTTCTTCCTAATAAAGTCACTTGTGAATGGGTACTACAGCTCTCATTGGCATCAGTAAGGTAGCATTCGTTACCTGTTTATTCTCTGCTGCATCTTACAGAAGAGTAAACTGGTGAGAGAATATATTTTATATATATATATATATAATGTATATATATATATATAGACTTGTTACATGAAGATGTTAAAATCGGTTTTTAAAGGTGATGTAAATAGTGATTTCCTTAATGAAAAATACATATTTTGTATTGTTCTAATGCAACAGAAAAGCCTTTTAATCTCTTTGGTTCCTGTATATTCCATGTATAAGTGTAAATATAATCAGACAGGTTTAAAAATTGTGCATGTATGTATACAGTTGCAAGTCTGGACAAATGTATAGAATAACCTTTTATTTAAGTTGTGATTACCTGCTGCATGAAAAGTGCATGGGGGACCCTGTGCATCTGTGCATTTGGCAAAATGTCTTAACAAATCAGATCAGATGTTCATCCCAACATGACAGTTTTCCATTTCTGGACATGACTTCTGTGGTTTAAGCTTTGTGGAAGAATGTGATTTGAATCCAAGGGTCTTAAATTTTTTTTTTTTTTTAAATCAAGTCAACTACTTTTCAACATAAAGAATTTACACAACTACTTTCATGAATTTTTTAATCCCATTGGAAACATATCAGAAGTATTCTAGTATTAGCAAATACTGGAATACAAGCACATTACCATTGATAATAAGAATTCTGGGGTTTACACAACCATTTCTGATGCAATCTGCTCAGTAATATAATTTGTCATTTTTATTAGAAATTTAATTTCTTCATGTGATGTCATGAAACTGTACATACTGCAGTGTGAATTTTTTTGTTTTGTTTTTTAATCTTTTAGTGTTTACTTCCTGCAGTGAATTTGAATAAATGAGAAAAAATGCATTGTCTCTGGTTTGAAATGACTCATTTTTTGGACTTTCTCTGCTTTTCAGGTTTTTCCATAAACCTGAAACACATTGCTATGAAAATAGCAATAGGTCTTCAGGGTTTTGGCCTTCTCAGAAAAGAGAAAGGTGGCCAGCAAGTCAGTGCATGTAGAAACAGTAATTAAAGCATGGTCCCAAATGACAATCAGTCTGTATCCTCTCTTCTGTTTCAGTTTATAACTGGATGGCCACTGTAGATTTTTAAACTGGAAAAGAATTTATTTGTAGAGTATTCAGAAATAAAGTTGACTGTACGTACACACATTTTAAGATTTTATTAGAGGGTTTTTATCCATTTTTCAATGGGTGTTAAGTTTATTTTAAATAAAAGTCTTTAATAATTTTCCAGAAATATTGAATGTGTATGCACACATATACATATTTAAATATATACATATTTAAATATATACTATATGTTTGTAGGTAATGAGTAGTTAGTTGGGAATGATAAGCAACTTTCATATGTAATAAGTAATAATAGAGACCAGTTTATTTAGGGGGAAAAAATCTAGCCTGTGTACCTGTTACTGAGCAATCAATAGGCTTGCTGTCCAATGCACATAGAAGCTAATGCTATGGCACCAGCTTTTGAGAAAAATTCTTTATTGAGCATTGACTGGCAAGGAGACAGGAGGAAATGCTCAACTCTGTCTTCCCAAGCTGGGACTGGGTCAGGTTTTATAAGCATGGGGTAATGTGGTGTAATTTGATTGGCTCTTGCAATGATGTGATGCTGGGAGACTTAATTCCTGCTATGGGGGTGACGCCAGAGCTTGGTGTGATCGAATCCTAGAACTTGCCATGCAGTCGGTGTCTGCTTCTTAATTCATTTTCCCACTCCTCTGTTGGGACACTTAAGTTCCACCTGTGGTTACACACTTGATTCACCTGGGCATGCTCCGCTTACCTGACCTTCAGGGTCCAGGTTGGCAACTGAAAAACTCACAACTTTGTTACATAAAAGTTGAGCTAGATTGGTCTGGTGTTGGTTACATACTCTTGTAAACTTATGGTCTAGGAATTTTTATTTTTACAAATTATATTAATAATAATTTAGGAGGAAGACATTTTCCCAAAGATGAGCTCTATTTCCTGGGACTAAAATAGGCCTATTATAATTCATGTAGCTTCTTTTAACACATTTATAAATATCTAAAAATTGTTCAAGTAATAGAAATACATTCTACCGTCTTAGATTATTAAAATGTTGAAAAATTACATCTTGTTATATGTATAGATGCTGACATCAGAATGGGAGATACACAACCATGTTTTGTTTATTTATATGGTAAAAAAAATAAAAAAGTATGACAAGTGCATCAAGTAATAAATTGCCTAAGAGAGATTTTTATGATGAGAACCACGAGTTAGCAATTCTTGATTATAAAACAGTACCAATGACTTTACTATTGAGAGTCTTTAAAAATCAAATCAGATTGAAATCCCTCATACTATGTAAGGTTCTATTTCAAGTTTATTAGTGTGGAAAATTGTCAACAGATAAATAATTTTGAAATTTCTTTTCCTACCATGGGTATCAAAAAACTGCAACCTGTTTGGCTCCAGCAAATATGTTCTAAATGTTCATTATTAAGCATACCAGTAATTTTTTGTTTGTTCCATAAAACTTGAAGTATCGAATACAACCTCACCTCAGAATTGGTAGCAAAATCTATTGGCATCATTTAGCCTTCACTTAGTACTCCAGTTGTCTAAGTGGTTGGTACAATAATTATTTACAACATTTTTAAGATGCCACTTTCATAAATAAGTTAAAAGATTTCTGCTCTTAAACAAAATTAATGTACTCTTGAGTTGGTCGTAGAATAGTTGGAAATAAAACCCCATAAATCCTAGTCCTGGAGAAGAGCTGCTGCACTTTTGATGCCCTCTTACGAGTATCTAAAAGAAGTATATAAACCTTTTCATCAATAAACCAAATTTTGAAATAGTATACTCTTGCAGTCAGAAGAGAATTTTTGAGCCATTTTAAATAGTCTTTATACAGCCTTTGCATTGACACAAAGGCACTTGCGTTAGACAAGCGCCTGCTTTTCCTCCCTTGCTTTTACCAAACTTCACTGGTGTGTGCTCCAACCTTTGAGAAAAGCCTACAATCGTTTTGGACTGTGCGTTTTGCCCATTTTTGCTAATAAACATCTCCCTCTGAGATCACATCTGGAAAATGCCCTAGTATTTCATAGCTGTCATGGCCTGTGTTTTGGGGAAGCTGCATGTACAGTGCCACACAGTAGAGCCGTGGTAAAGGCACCTACAGTACGTTGTCTGAAATTGCGTTTTCCCTTAGCTGTGATAATTCAAAGATAGAAGCATGGGATAATTTTCTTATAATTAGAAAACTACAATTTTCTCTAAAGGCTGAAGGGTTGCCTCTGACATCCAGTGTGACTAATCTTTCCATAAGCAAGCTGCAAGTCCTTAAAAGACTCTCAGCATCCTGTGGGATGTACCAGCTAGCCTTCCTACATCTTGTAGTGTGTACTGCCTTTTTGCCTCTCTCGCCTGAGCCCGTGAATTTTCTTGTGTTTTTGTTTTATTCACAGAAGCACCTTTGACTATATCGACATGTTAGGTAAATCCTGAGGGAAAAATGGGAAAGATCATCTTTCTCCCCCTCTCATAACTTTACAGTCACCTTCAAAAACAAAATTGTAATGTTAATCTCAGCCACTTCCCCACCTTCTAAATCATGCTTTTCCCTTTCGATTCCCTTCTTTTGGGGAAACAAATTACCCATTAAAAAAGCACTTAGAGCGTTGAAACCTAATGTAGATAAAAACGGGCTCAGTCCAGTCAGTGGGAGAGACTGAACCACAGGGTTAATGCCAGTGGGGTAGATGCTGTAGCACGTGCTGATCTCTCACTTTAGGTCTCTAGCTAAGGCCTTTCTCTTCGTTTTCCCTAATTGCTTCCCTATGACTAACAAATATTTTCCCTCACAAGACCATACCTCTGGGTTTGCGACCTTTCATTACATCTCCCTTCAGCACAGAAGGTGCTGCGTTAGTTACGATGGCCTTTCCACATGTCCACAAAAACCTAGGCATTTATCCACAAGACCATTTGTTCTTTTCTTGCCTTTCTAAGGGCAGCTGGCAACATTGTGGGAAAGAAACTGTTTCCGTTCCTCCCCACCTTCAACAACGTACACAGAGATTTTTATGTCGTAAGCAGAGTCTAAAATGGGGAGTCACATTCGGCTAACTTCTGGGGCCAGTCCTACCAGAGGGTAGAGTAATGTAGGGCTTGGTGGGCTCAAGCATTATTATCTGCTCTTCTGCACACTTTCACCTCTGTAATCACATGTACTGCTATCTCACTTTACTTAGTTCTATACTAATAACGATGATTGTGATCATCTTTCCAAAGTGAGCAGCTTGGATAGCATTTCAGATGCTTTGGAATTGCTTGTAACCCAGGGAATTTTATGCCCTTCCTATGTAGTCGGGTCCGCCTGCCAAAGAACAGACAGCCCTCTGAAGGGGCTAGTTCTCGCCGTAGTCCACTCTGGAAATGCCTGTTTGGGAGAGACTGAGAACCTCAAAGGTGGAAGTTTTGACCTATTTTGCATGGTATTTTGCAAAATACCATGGAAGGTCTATAACAAGAATATAACAGTCCCTAGAAAATAGAGATTAACTACTCAGAAAACGGGCAGACCTGCGTCAGAAACAGAGCACGTCCTGCTAATACTTTCATTTCTGGCCTGGGCAAGCCATTGACACATGGTCTGTTCGGTCTTCACAACCCAGCGTTTCCCCCTAATTTTGTTTTGTCTCACAACAGGTTCTTTTACCCATAGCTGTCCGTGTTCTGCACTTCCAGCTCTCTCCTCTTCCTTCATACCTTTGGCAATGCCAGTCATCTCTATGTTTTCAAAAACCCCATACTTTATTCCAAGTTCCATCTAATTATCTTCTGTTTCCTACTACTTGTGGATCTCCACCTTGTCAGCCTATTAATATCTGAATTTCAACTCGTCCCAGTCTTGAATGCAGTATACATTCATTCTCTCCAATTTGTTCTGTCCCTTGGTTGGAAATTCATTTGTTTCTAAACACTTTGGTCCTCAGTGAACTCCTCTTGTAGTATTAATAGCTACTAGTATTCATTGAAGATTTCCTTAATCTGTAGCTTGCCACCCATCTCCTTTGCCTTAAGTCAGAGCTTTGTCACGTCTCTCCTCAAGTATTTCTCTAGCATCTACCTGGCCTGTCTTCCTTCCCTATCTCCTTTCCCCAATCAAAATACCCCCTATTGCCAGAGCAATTATTCAAAAATACAAATCTGTTAATTCTGCCTAAAACCCTCTGGTGACTATTGCTTGTGGAACTGCACACTCACGTGTCTTTAGGGCCCTGGTGGAGTAGTAAAGTGTGTAAGGCTTCTGGTGGAAAACAGCAGGAAGTGGTGGATCTATGTTAAATGGAGGAGCTAAAAATACTCTAATTCAAATTTTTTAAAAAAGAAAAAACTCACTGTGTTGGCCGAACAAAACTGATATGACTCCCAGGGTCCAGCGTGAGTCCGGGGGATTAATTCTGTGTCCTCCAGGCTCCTTGGACTTCTGGCCCTGACTGCATCTTCACCTTTTCAACTCCTCTCCCACCGTCTAATGCCTTTGTGTCCATCATCACCAATCATTCCATGTTCAAACCTTCCCAGGTGAGAGCTCGCTGTTTCCTGAGTACACCTGCCTTCTTGGCCTCAGAGCCTTCAGTCATGTGACATTCTCTGCCTCAAATACCTCATTCCTTTGACCCCCCTCCCCATGCTCAGTATAGTAAATTCCTATTCATATTTAAAACCTAACAAATATTACCTCCTTAAATAAGCTGTCCCTCCATAATTCACTATTTAGGACAGAGGGTATTTCTCAATCCTCTGCAATGCCATTATACTTTGTGTACACCTCCCTTACTGCACTTATTGAAAGGGCTGAAGACATACTTTGTATTCCTTCTGAAAGGAAAGAAGTGTATCCTCTTCTTAATCTCTTTACGTTCGGTACCTAGTGGTACGTAGTGGTTAATAAATATATACACAGTCAGAAAATGAATGAAAGGTGATCTCTTCTCAAACAAAAATTGAAAGCCTCCTCTTCCGGAACCGGGAAGGAAACAAAGTAATTTATAAGGTAGGGACACATCCATTGCCTGAGGCAAGGCCAGGCTTCCCTAGCCACCTCTGGCCTAGAGCTCGTGATATATCTGGGCCAGCCCAGATATTCTCCCTTTTGCCTTCTCAACTCTCCAGAAGAGATTTGATCTCTACTGGGAAAGTCCTGATAATAGAAGCAGGTTCTTGAGAGAATGGGAACTTTGGTGATTTTTGCCAATAAAGATCTAATTACCTGCTGTACCATACCTTCAAACAATAGCAAGAGCATCTTAGCAGCTTTGCTTTCAGCATGGAAAGCTATCAACCCTTCCAAATACCTCTATAATGAGATAAGCCTGAGATCAGAATTCATGGTTTTTCCGGACAATTAGCTGATGACTATGTGTCATATTCTATAGGACTACAGTCTTTTGAACTCTCCAGAATCAAACAGGCAGAATATACTCTCCTGGTGAGTGTGGTATAATTAACTCCTTGATGGTAAGACCCTCACCAACATAGGAGCTGGAATTAGCATGAGAGTATTTCAGATCCCCAAGAAATTCTGGGTCCCTGTAGTTTGGAAATGCAAGAAACCAGTGCCATTTATGAACTTTCTGACCAGCATGTTTTTTCATTAGAGGGTTTTGAAAGCGTTAAATTATCTATTAAAACCAAATCACCAGGTTTTCAGTGATTCAGTAAGTGCTTAATAAAGATATGTTAACTTGATGTGAAAGCAGAAGCTCATCTCTTGTGTATCTGTGGATTTGGGCTAATAGATATGATTTCCCTTTATTCTGATGCCATAAAATTAATGTAATAAACATTTTATTTTTTAACTATTATAGTTTATTTACAAAAAAATCCCAAACAAACCAAAACAAAAAACCCCTCATTTCCTATCCCCACTCTCTCCCCAAGAGAGAAAATAAGACTTGGTTGAAATCACCCAACCATCTGTTATATTCTAGATTTTTTTCAAATGGCACTGAAAAATGTAAATATAGAGCATATTTAGGGTGAAGAGTTAGGTGTACAGTGAGGATAGAACAGTCTTCTTTCCCTAGCCACATAATACTGATTAACATGACTCGTTATGATTTCTACTCAATATAAGGTCATGACTCAAAGCTGTCTTTCTCAATAAAGGGGATCTTTTCAAGTGGATATTTATATACGTAGAAGGACCATGGATATAGCTGGATGTATTTGAAGAAGGACAGGGAAGTTTGAAGTACAGTGTCCCCAGGTTTGCTAAGGAAGAGGGGACCCTTCTAAGATGTTCTCTTCCTGTAAGTTCCTTTCTAGCTTGAGCGAACCAAGAAGGCTTCTAATCTTAACTGCACAGAGGATAATCATACTCTTACATTCTTGTAGAAGATAAAGAGTTTCCTGTGAGTCTGCACATTTAAAATCAAATATTTTTTTTCAGTATCTCTTTGGGTAAGGTTGTAGACTTATAAAATTGGGATATGAAACCATTGACTACATAGTGCTAAGAGGCCTTATCAACTACATTTTCTTCAAAAAAAACCCTAAACCAAACAGCACCATAATAAATACATGATGAAAGCAATATGCTTATTTACTCAAATGGCCTTAAGGATTATCAAAAGAGTAGGAATATGTGTTTTTCTTCTTAAAGCCTGCCTCATGCTCTGAACAAAATTTCTGAGCCACAGCCTCAGAGCTGGGGACAGAGATAATGCCCTGCTTCTCTCAGAGTGACAACCCTGCTTTACAGGAGACTGGGCGGGGGCAATAGCCTCTGATCTTTTTCAGCTTTCTTTTCCAGTAGGGATGTCTACCCTATGAGTGAGCTACAGTTAAGGCAGTCAAACCCAAGTATTCTTGGCCTGCCACACCTAGGGTGGAGGCTGGGTAGAAGAAGAGAGCCCCTGACTTTCAATGGAACTCACCTGGACTTTAGGTTCTGTAACATGGAGCTTCACCGAGGATGAGAAATGCTGTTGGCCTGCCAACACATGGAGATAGTGTAGCCCTTAACTGGGAGCTGGGCAGAGAGAGCCTCATCTTCTTGGCCACACCCAACTGGAGTGGAGCTTCATTATGCAAAACTGTGGAGAGGGAAAAGGAACAGGTTCAATTACCATAGACTCTCACTGTTCTGGCCAAGATTTAATAGAGTTTCTTGATTAATGTTTTTTCATTTGGTGTATGCACCTAGGAAAATGTTCAGGTTTTTTTTTTTTTTAATGATTTTCACCAGTTATGTTGTTGCACTGGACAGTGGGATTGCAGAGCTCCTCACAGTGCCTTTCCAAAAGCGGATCTCTCCTACTTATCTTATTTCTGATCACCAAATAATTGCATACTTGAAGCCCCATTCCTCCAGGGTCACCTGCTTAAGCAATGTTGTGATGCAGCATTATTTCTGTCCATAGGATGGTGTATTTCTGGCCTTGAGGACTAAATCACATGCCAGTTTTAAAGATTGTTCTTCCTCCCTTCCATTAACCACAATTTACCTAAATCTTCTATTCTCTTCAGGAATTTCATTTATTTTTTATATGCTCTCCTGAATAATATTCAAATTCATAACTCTTTGTACCCATCAAATATCCCACAATTAAACCCACCAAACCAACCCTAAATGCAACAACCTGCCACCACTTACATATTCACTTTTAATAATTTAAATGTCTCTTTGGTATTTAGCTCAATAAAAATATTCTTTATTTGTTTTTTAAATTTAATTTTCTTGAGCAGTTTTAGGGTTACAGAAAAACTGAGCAGAAAGTACAGAGATTTCCCATATACCACGTCTTCCAGCTTTACCAGTTTCCCTTAAATTAACATCTTATGATTAGTGTGATATATTGGTTAATATTGGTGAACCAATATTGATACACTGTTATTAACTGAAGTCCATAGTTTACACTGGGGTTCACTCTTTGCCTTGTGCATTCTATGAGTGCAAATGTGTAATGACATCTACCCACCATTGTACTATCATATAGAATAGTTTTGCTGCCCTAAAACTCCCCCATGCTCCACCCACCTTACTGCCCTCATTTCCACCATAAGCCCCTGGCAACCACTGACTACTCTACTGTTACCATAGTTTTGCTTTTTCCAATAGTGTCATATGATTGGAATCATATACTACTTAGGCTCTTCACAGTGACTTCTTTCACTTAGTGATATGAATTTAAGGTTACTTTGTTTCTTTTTGTGGCTTGACTTCTTTTTATTGCTCAATAATATTCCATCGCATTGGATGTACCACCTTTTTTTAATCCATTCTCTTATTGAAAGACATCTTGGTTGCTTCTCAGTTTTGACAATTATGAGTAAAGCTGCTATAAACATTTGTGTACAGGTTGTTGTGTGGACATAAGTTTCCTTCATTTATATTTTATAGGTTTTCAGAGGGTAGAGGCTTACCTTTTAATAGTTTAAATTTCCCACCACTCTTGTGCTCAAGAAATGCTTAACCATCAATCCCAAACTCATCAGTTTCATTGGACCTACAAATCAAGAGGGGCTAAGTTATGCTGCATTATCACACAGCCCTAACCTCTCAGTTAATGAAAACCACGAAGGTTTATTGTATATTCTTGATACTTTTCCATGTTCAGTTGGCAGAGATCTCTGTGCCACCTCATCCTCACTCTGGGGCCCAGGGTGATGGAGCCTCCATTATCTGGAAATGTCACTGGTTATCATGGCAGAGGGGAGAGAACGTGGTGAATTAGGCACTGACTTTTAAAGGCCCCAACACTTCTCCTCGCATTACACTAACCAAGCATTGCTCTGCTTACCTTCAAGGTGGTGAGAAATATAGTTTCATAATGTACCTGGAAGAGGAAGAATCAGAAATATTGATGAGCATTCAGTAATATCTTCTTTTAATACTTGATTTTCTGAAGCATAGAACCATGATCTTTTGATCACTAAATTAAATTTGATTATATTTTAATGTTTGCATTCCTTCTTCAGACTATAGACAATAGGCTAGACGATAAAATTAAGGGCTTAAGGGCTCAAACAGTATTTACCAATCCAAAGGCAAAGGCTTAGTTTTTAAGAGAAGCTCTATAAGCTTACTGGAAGGAAGACAGCAGGAGTCTGAGCATGAGATGTAATAAGGAATTGATAGAGTTTGGCACTGCCGACACTGTAAGACCCAAAGTGAATGAGGATAAGTTCTTTCACCAAGGCTCATTATAACAGCAGAGGGATGTTCACTTGTGCTATCATATAACTGTATATCTATATACATTTATTGGTTTCATTAGTTCAATTTACTTATATGATTAAAGTTTTTCTTTTCTTTCCAAAATGATATATTCCATTGGAACGTAAACACATACTGACGCAAATTTCAACTCAGAAGATAATTTTGGTTTAGATCATTTCAATTTATTTAATTGCCCTTGAATTCTTAAGCTTTATAGATACTTCTTTTTTCAAGGTTTGCTGGCAAATTCTGATTTACCAGCACCCACAATGTGAAAATCCTTTATTTATGAACAGTTCCTAGAACTGGGTATTCATCCCTTTCCTAGACTATCCTGAGAAACTTCTCCTCTTCTTTACAGAAACTGCAGCCCTTGGAAAGTCATCCCTCCCTCCTTTTTTCTCATCTTTCTTGTCTCAGCATCACTGCAGTCAACAGTGAAGACATGCTCCAGTCCTACCTGTGCTACCTGAGCCTATACTCAATAGGAACCAAAATCACCCCGTATTCCTGCTTCTGTTTCCTACAGCAAGAGAATTCTCCCAAGTCCCCATCTCAAACTTCATCATTCCCCATTCTCTTTTCCCTGAACCTTTTCAGAAACTTTCCCAAGGTTTTTCATTCTCCCTGTTCCCAGCACCTTCCTCTAGGGAAAAACAGATTCATGGAGAAGAGGGAGGAGGACTCATTTCTGACCACAGCAATGAAGAGCAAGATGACAGAAGAGACCCTCCCGTAGAAGATGACACATATCAGCTGCAATTCCCAGTCCATTTTAAGGAGCAACCATGGAAACTAGAAAACAAGGCTTTGGAGTCAAAAGTCTGGAATATGCAGTCCAGATCCACTTCAAACTAGCAGTAAACCTGTCTTAGTCCCAGATTCTTGGCCTGAAAATGAGTTTAGTACCTCTCACCCGACAGATTATTGCTAGGAACACACGATCATTTGCATATGAGAGTATTGTATAAAGTGCTGTTCACATGCTCTCTTTTCTAAAAAGTATGCTTATATTTTCAGTCATAGGAATTATATTTGATCATAAAATTTATGAAGAATTCAGAAAAGCAGATGAAGAAGAGAATAAAAATGACCTATAATTCTACTGCCAAGATGTAAATAGTATTGGTTTTTATTAATATAAAATGCTTTTACTACTTTCTTCTAATCTGCTAATAATGATATGTTTATGTTTAAAATTATTAGAATTATTCTCTGTATATAGCTTGTGTCCTTGTATGGCTAACTCTATTTTCCATAAATGGTCACATAATATTTCTATTGTCTGAACCCTACCTCTCCATAAGAGGTAGACTCTTATTTTCCCTCCACATATTACTGGCCAGGCCTTGTCTGGCTGCTGTCTGGCTCTCATTCTTAGGACACTGGCCCTGGGAACCCAGTCACCATGTTGTGAGGAAGCCTAGGTCACACTGAAAGCCTCTGTGTAGGTATTCTGACCACAGCAGCCGCTGCTGGGCATACGAGTGAGTGAGGCTTCAGATGAGCTGCTTTAGTCCATACATAGTGGAGTGGAGAGAAGCTGTCCCTGCTGAGTGCTGCCCAAATTATACCCTCATGAGCACAACAGATATTTTCATTATTTCACTTAAATGTTACATGCACATTTTCTCATGTCTTCAACCATTTTACATCAATGTAATATACTTGTGTAACATTCCATTATGCAGATATTCTATAATTTATATAAACCTTTCTATCTTGTTGCATATTTAAATTCTCCCTTCCGTATTTTTTTATGATGTGGTACATAATGTTACCAGAAACATCTTTGAACACACGTTTATGTTTTTACATTTCTGATTATTTCCATAGAATAAATTCTTAGAAGATGCAAGTAGACTATTTGTATACCTCAGTTACATTTAATTAGTCCTATGTGGCTTACTAGAATCAACTTATCTTAGGTATTGTTTATGTCACCTGATGAAAAGTGACATAAGATGCAAACTTTCACCAACTAACTTGGAAAATTTTGGAAGACAATCCTCTTCTGAACTCAGGAACCCATTTTTGCATTGACTTCTAAATCATAGGGTTAGCATGAGATTTATGTTGGGGATGATTCTTACTACCAGAGCTTGTACCTCTCATCTTCAATTTCTTTTGAATTGCTTGAACCCCAGAAGAAATTTTTTTTTTTTATTAAGATGATGTATTTACCACCTGTGGTAGGCTGATTATAGCATCCAAATGAATATTCATCTTTTAAATCCTTGAACTTGTGAAAGTTACCTTAGATGGTAAAATATAGTTTGTAGATGTGAGTAAGATTAAGATTTCACAGATGGGAAGATTATCAACAAGTGTCCAGACAGGTACCAAATACAATCACAGGAGTCTTTAGAAGAGAGAGGCAGCAAGGAGGTTTGACACAGACAGAAGAGGAGAGACAATGTGACCATAGAGGTAGAGAATGGAGTGATGGGGCCACAAGCCAAGGCATGTCAGCAGCCACCAGAAGCTGGAAGAAGCAAGGAACAGATTCTCTCCTAGAACCTCTGCAGGAAATGTGGCCCTGATGACACCTTGATTTGGGCCCAGTGGAACTGATCTTAGACTTTTGGTCTCCAGAACAGTGAGAGAATAAATTTCCATTGTTTTAAGCTACCAACTTTGTGGTGTTTTGTTATAGTATCCCTAGGAATGTAACACAACACTTGCTATTATACAAGAAACACTTAAATACAGGGGAGTCCTTTTTAATGTTCCAAATTCTATTCCTCAACTATCTTCCTAGAGTAAGTACAGGCTCCAGTAAACATGCACAAAATATGTTGGAGATCTTTGCTTTTTAATGTGTGTGACAATTTGTTAAGTATCAAGTGTTTACTGGCCTGTGGAGAATAATAAAGCAAATGTAAGATTCTTGTGCTTGAGGTATTTTCTGTTCTAAGTTGGGACACACACACACACACATGCACACAGACATATATGTAAACAGCTGGAGCAGAGTACAGAAAGAAGCCTGTGTTTCTTCAAAGTCCACCTTGAGTTATACACTTTGAAATATGCAGGAATTCAGAGCACATAAACATGAAAGTGTAGTTTGAATCTTCCCCCTTTGGAGATATAATTGCAGTCGAGCACAGGAAAATAACAAGGAGTCACAGATAACAGGGCCCCAAAGAACTCAAAGAAATAGGTTAATCTCACTGTGGATCCTAGCATGTCATAAAATATCAGTGTACACTAGCTTCTCTTTCCCTTCTTCAGTTAAAAGCTGTCCCTTTATTGTCAAGGTCTAAAAAAAGGCAAGACATAACGAATGAATCTGCAGTGATGTTTGAAAAATATGCCCTGACACATTTGGAACATACCCACTGTTCAAAATCTGCCGGCTAAGAGAGGCTGATTAGAACCCCTGATGGCCCATGGGGAGCCCTGTCCAGGTGCCTGTTACCTGCTGCTGTCAGCTCTGCCTTGGGCCAGCATGGAGCCAGAGTCCCCAGCTGCCTCTCATCTTTATGTAAACATAGACCAGGAAGCAGCCACTGATGCTGACGTGAACATGAAGGGAAGGTTGTGCTGGCTAGAGTATATGACGAACTTCCTCTCTTTCTCATCCTCAACATTAGACTGTAGCTCAGCCTCTTCAGCGATGAAAACATCATCCTTTTCGTTATGAAGTGCCTTGACTTTGGTAGTTTTCACGTGTCTTTTCATTTAGAATTAGAAAATATCCACTCTACACACTCTCTCCTGAAGCTCAGAACCAAGAAAGAATTAAACTTATCCCCTTTGTCGGTGTGTGGATTTAAAATTGAAGAAACAATTCTGAATGGCCAAAAGTCCTGCATCCCATCACCACATGGTGGATTTTAAATGTATTTTTATCCGCATTTCCTTGCTGATGGTGAAAAAAAACCTGTCAGATTTCATTTAGCATGTATCATTTTTTTTACTACAATATATTCTGATATAAATCATTAATGTGATTATAAATAATGAAGCATAGGAAAAGTTTTCTAGGAATGAAATAAGTCAAAGTGGAGCAATTTATAGACAAAGCAGGCATGATCCATGGTGTAGAGAAATTCTAGTTAGAGGAAACGTAATTCATACATATATTCATTCATTTAACAAAATATTTATTAGGACCCAGGCTATAACAGCATTATGTAAGGTCCTAGAAATACAATGAGGAATAAGACAGATCTGGTATCTGCTCTTAGAACTTACAGTCTAATTAGTTTAAAGCCTAAGAAGGGAGAAGGACAAACTGCAGTCACCAACTGATGCTCTGGTGGGGGGTAGGAGGAAAGCATCTAACCCAACCCTGAGTGCTGGTCAGTCTTTGCAGGGAAATAATATTTTCCCTGGAACTTAAAGGATGGAAATAGCATAAGCAATGGTTTGGAGCCAGGAGATAACCTGAAGCACGCTACAACAACTGAAATAGGATCACGGTGGCTGAGAGATGAGGCTGTGATGGTACAAGAGACCTCTTTATATGGGCCTTGCAAATAAAGATCATGGAAGTTATTAAATTGTGTTAAGCAGGTTAGAGATATGATCTGATTTACCCTTCAGAGAGGGTTCATCTACAATGTAGAAGGCTGCTATTGGAACTACAGAGGCAGGTGGTGGTGGTGGCCAAGGTAATGGTTGTGATGGTGAGAAAGCAGATAAGTGGATGATACAGGGGTATTGAGGAGAGATATTTGTCAGCCTGGGAGATTGAGTGGGCAGGGGGTAAGGGGAAGAAAAAGGATAAATCAAGGATGGCTCCTAGTTTTCCAAATTGATCAAGTAGGAGGTGACGTTAATGAGGTCAGTTTCAGACAATTGAATTGCAGATGTCTAAGTTATGTTCAAGGGAAGATGTTCAGCAGACAATTGGATAAACAGGTTATTTCAGGAGAGAGACTTCGGTCTGAGGTATAGATTTCAGAGCTGTCAACATGCAGTTGATTGTTGAAGCAATGAAGCCAAAGAGATTGCTTGTAGGTTAAAGGACCTTGTAGGTTAAGAAGAGATGACGACCTAGAACAGAACTCTGAAAATTAGGGTGTTTTAAGGGATGAGGAGATATGAATCCTGCAAAAAAGACTTCTAAGTAGGTGGGAGTGTGTGTATCATGGAAGCCAAAAGAAAAGAAAGTTCAAAGAAGAATGGAGAGGTCACAAGTGGCGAATGCTGCCTTGACTCAGGGGTGTAACTAGTCACCCAGAGCGGATTCCCTCTGCCACGTGATAAAATTATTTTTAGTCATCATCATGTCAGAATAAGTAATCGTATTTATTTTCTTGATTCTTTAATTTTAACATGAGCATAATTTTAACAAGAATGAATTTCAATTTTAAAGATATTCAAATTCAGTAAGCTATTTCATGTATGAATTAAAATTTGTACTTACCAACCAAGTCAATAATTAACACCTCACAGTTTGCACTCTTTCACTGTTTTTAATTTTAAATACAAATAAAAACTCCTAGTGGTAACATAAAATGACTGAATTAAAATAACTCAATTTCTGTTTCTTTGTCTTTACAATCTTTATGCTGTCATTGTTTATTTTAAATCTACTGATTAAACATAGGATATTTAAAGCAGGGTGTTGTAGCACAGTGTTGGAGACATCCTGCCCAAAGCAAGCTTGAATGACTCTGAGTGGTTACAAATTTGCTTTTGAAATGAACATGTGTAGCTGAATCCATGTGTGTCTGGGGTAGGGTGTGTAACTGCAAACTCCTGAAATTAACTTTCAGGTATATATGATGTTTGCTAAAGATTGAATAATAAAAGTGTGCTTATGTGAAGTTTGCACATATATACATGTATAAACAATATAATGTGATAACATAGACATATAATAATAATGTGTTAGAATGTGACAGTAACCATATTAATTGCTTAGAACTTAGATCAATGAAAGACTTTTGGGGGAGGAGTTTTATATACTAATGTTGTTTGAAATTGCCAGTGCAGTGCAATGTTAATAAAAAGCTGATCAACTTGTATCAGTTTTTATGATTTTTTCCAATTTTTTACAGAAATGCGTTCCCTTATTGCATGCACCCAAGGTGGACTACTCTGATGGCCCAACCTTTGGTATAATACTGGCCTGGATGGTAAGTAAAATGAGGCCAGAAAATTATCCATGTACTCCGTTGCAACAAGGTAATCGATAACCTTGGCAAAATTAGTTTCAGAGGAGGCGGGGAGGGCAAAGCCATATCACTTTGGGCTGAGAAACTAGTAAGTGGAGAAGCAGTTTAGATGTGACCTACCCCACTACTCTCAGTTTTTGCAACTCCTTGGTCATTCCTTATTCCTTCCCCTTCCCCTCTGCCAAGCCATCCTACTCTCTAGGCATATTGAACTTTTCTGCTCCCGCCCAAGCGTACCAAGACCTTCAGTGCTCATTTGCCTTTATACCTAGCAGTCCTTCTGCTTGGAATATCCCTTCCTCCTGATTAATTTCTGCTTTGTTCCTCACTGCTTCTCAAGGTCAGTGATCCAGTGGAGCCTTCCCTACTCTCCTGAGCAAAATTACAGTTAGTCCCGTCTGCCCCACAGTCTCCGTCTCCACATCTGGCGAGGCAAAGCTACCTAGTTGTGTCATGTGCTTTGTCTTTCACATTCCATCCGTCAGCACCACGCCTGCCTGTCCTACTCATAAAGGTTTGTCGGATGGATAAATGGGGGAAGGAGGAGTAAGAGATTAAATGAGCACATAAATGAAGAAGGGAACACAATTAAAGGAAGCCTGGGACCTTCAGTTCAATGTGTGTAGTCACGTGAAGGCCAAGCGTGTTAGAGGCTCTATGCTCATGAGTCACAGTCCTCAGGTGGGTCTGGTCATGGGCAGATGATTAGTTAAACCTGAAAATTATCCTAATACCATCAATGAAGCTCATCAATTTGTGGTCCCAACTCAGACCTCTCATCTCTATTAGGATTTCTCTGGCCCTTTTGCTGAATTCCTCTCTTATTGTCACTGTGTGGGGCATTTTAATTCTGTAGGTGAAAGGAGGCAAGGCCAGGCTTCCGCAAGAGCAGTTTTGTCAGCTCAATCTAGAAAATCAGTTGAGCAAAGCCTAAGTTATTGCTGCTTTAATCTGTCCTAGTCGTCCAGGAAAGGGTCTGTTGGGTTTTCAAAATGAATGATTCAGGTGCATCTAACTATTTACATTTGTTTGGGAAAGACTGAGATTACAGTATGTAATTCAATATAAACCTCTCCCCCAATTCCTGAGCCTCTCCTTTCCTGCGCTTTGTTACATGTTCAATGACATGAAACCAGGTGGTGCTTGGCACTCTAAATAGCTCTAAACGGGTCACTGTCAGCTCCAAAGTCAATCATTTGCCTGAAGTCAGGAAGGAAAGCTGAGTTTTGACTTCATTTGCTAATGCTTCAGACTTAGAGGTTTCTTCCTCTCTCCCCTCAGCACGTTTCTAGTACTTTTGTTTAAGTTTAAAATGGGACATCTATGTGTCTCAACCACAGACAGTGTGAACTTAGAGTCTTATTAATAATAGAACTGCTTGAAGCTAGTGTCCTGGATGTAAAACTGGGCTCTCTATTCTGAATATTTGTTTTCAGGCTGTGCCAATGTTGCTTTCCAGCCTACTTATGCCGATTCACTATGTCTTCAACAAAAGCCATTTAAATATTTGCAGGGCAGTGCGGTTCTCTGCAGTGAATTCAGTTGAATGAATAGTTGAATAAATAGTGAAAGATCAATTTCTGTGAAGCAACAGTAACATTCAATAATATCTTTTTAAGTACGCTAACCTTTATGACTTTTAAATATTAGAAAATCTTAGCAATGTACAGCTGGTGAATGAATGTGCCCTTTGGATAATTGAATATTTTTCTGGGCTACAAAGCTCTAGATTCAACAGCTGTCCAGTGAACAGTGAAAGATGAACTCAGTTGCATAAACACTGATGTTTTCTGATCCAACCCCCCACACTCACCCCCTGTGAGTTTGCTGATACATGTCTAAGCCCCTGTCTTTACTGTGGTCTATGCTGATCTTGGACAAATCTTTGTTACTTATTAGCAGCCTAGCTAGATTGGGACACAGTAAATTCAAATGAGAATAATAGGATCTTGTTATTTGGTGATAAATGCTTGGCATGGGAGGATATTCATGCTAAAATGAAACTTGGGAAATGTAGCGATGTGAGGGAAAGATGTCAATTCCAGTCCTGTCTTGGCCACTGAGACTACCATATGATCTTAGAGAAATCAATGAACATCTCTGGGCCTCAGTTTCCTCATGATTATAATGAAAATGTTGGATTAGACCAATGGTGTTCAACTGTGCCTCTAAAATCCCTAGGGTCTTCTAGGAGATATTAGGTGACATATGATTTATCTTCTCTTTGTCATTTCTGCAGCTTAAGTTTCCTTATGGGCCAATATAAAACTTTGCCATAATTTTATTTTACTATGTAACTGCTCGATTTGAATTTTATCAGCATTAATGGTGGAGTTGGGGTTCTGCCTTGCACCTACCCTGTACCACTCCCACTCTCAGCCTCATGTCTTTCTGACTTGACTTCTTATGTCCAAGGACAAACTCAAGAACTGCTTCTTCCATGATACCTTTATCAACTATTCATCTCATACGAATTGCTTCAACGAGGCAAGTGCTTCATGTCCTCTTATCTTATTTCTCTCTCTGTTACTTTTGTCTCAACAAGTAGATTGCAAGTTTCATGAGAGCATGACTGTGGCAGCCTCTTAATTGCCTTCTCAATATCTTTTTCCCTTAGATTCAACTTAATGGAGTCCCTGGCCACGTTTTCATTTAAAGCTGATGATTCATAATTGGTTTCAACCAATTATGGAAATCTTGTTACCCTCTCCCAGAGGTTGACACTATGATCCAGTTCTGGTCAATGAGACTTAAGCCAATTGGAAGTCTGTAAAGGAGGTTAAGGGGAGGGGGCAACCACAAACAACTTTAATTCTCTTGGGGAACTGTTTTTTCTCTTCTTTCTCATTTCTCATCCTTCCTGCCATGAGCACAGTAAGATGCCTGGAGCAGCAGCAACTATGAGGCAACCAAGATGAGAAAAAGGCCAAGGAAATCTCAGGGGCATGGGCCCTGACCTTGTTAAATTACAAAACCATTGACATCAACTTACCTGTGGAGTTTTGTTTGTTAAGAAAAATTTTATTTAAATAATGGTTAGAATTTAAATATATAGCTGTTCATTCATTAATTCAACGAATATTTTGTATGTACTTACAATATCCTAGGCACAGTACATGAAATACATCAGTAAACAAAACATACAATATGACACAGAAAATTAGTAATACCCATAATAAATAGGTAAATTATAAACAATGTTTAAAAATGCAAAGTACTATGGGGGAATAAAAGAGCTATGGGGGAAAAACGACTAGGAATTCAAGGTTTTAGGGTCAAGTGTGGTTGCAAATTAGGCAGTAGGGCTTGACATAGCAACATTTGAGCAGAGACTTGAATGAGCTGAGAGATTTAGTCATGCAGTTTTCTGGGGAAAGAGTAAGGCAGACATTAGGCGTGATCAATGCAAAGATCCTAATGCAGGAGTCAACCTGTTTGGTCTGAAAGATAGCAGTGTGAAGTGAGCTGGGGCAGAGTAGACTGTGTGTGTACGTGTGTGCGTGTGTGTGTGCGTATGTGCAAGTGTGGTGGATCATGTAGAGGTCATTGTAAAGACTTTGCCTTTTTTTCTGGATGAAATGTGTAGCCATCTGAAGATCTTAAGCAGAACTATAAATGTCTGACTTACATTTAACAAGATTGCCTGACCTACTCAGTTGAAAGTGGCTGTAGGGGAAAGCAAGGATGGAAATAGGAAGAAGGGTTAGGAGGTCATTGTGATAATCCAGTAGAGAAATGATTCTTGCTTGCGTTGGCACGGTAGCAACAGAAGTGCAGTGGGGGACGTTTTCTTCTTCTTCTGGACATATTTCACAGGCGGGGCAAGATTTCTCAATGGATTTGAGTAAAAGTTATCAAGCCCTATCATATTAAGGTACTAAATACACATTAAGGACAAAATAAATATTAAAATAATATAAAATTAATTCTAATTTTAAAGCAAAGTCAACTGTATAGAAATTTAACAGTTACTGAAAAACATTTTATTTAACATGGAAATATAGCGTTGTAAACAATACCTTATATCCAAACAAATGTTTATTGATTTTTGAGAAGCTATACCATCATCCTTTTTTAGTCCTATCAGAGAATCTCAAAAGTAGGTTGAAGAATTTTACATGCCCAAGACTTCATTTATTAAAGAACAATGCCCAAACACTCACAACGGTTTGAACTGAACACACAGTTCTCTTTTGCCATTTTCCTAAAACTAATTTAACTGAACCTAAATGAAGTTTTAGTGGCAACAGCATTTTTTTTTTGGACAAAATATGGAGAAAAGAGGAAAAACTCAAGTTGATCATTTCAGGCTCAAACTATCTGTCAAAAAGTAGATTTTAGTTGTTTAGATTTGACCTAGAAATTTGGCAGAACAACTTTGAAGATTCCATAGCATTTCATAATTGGTTATTTTGGGTTCTCAAGATAACAATACTATTAAATGTGTATGTATATTTGTGCCCAAGTTTAATGTTGGCAAATCAAATTGGATGAGGTGCTACAAAATGTAGATACTGGTGAGACAAAGGTGCATATTGAAAAGACAATGCGTAAGTCTAGATAGCATTTTAATTTTCCATTACATTGTGTGAGATTGGGCTGTAAGAGCAAGGACAATGATGTTAATAGCACTTTTCTTGTGTGCATAAGATATTTATTGGAAACTTTCAGCCTATGATGGATTAAATTAAAAACTACAGGACAAGAAAAGGTTTTGCAAGCTTTCAAACCTAAATCCATGAGAAAAAGAAGGGCTCGCTATCAGATCTTCCTCTGAGAATGTATAAATTGTAAATTAAATACTTCCAGATATTTCGTATTTACTGATCCAAATGTAGGGCTTGTTTCTGAGACATTTAGTTTTTTTTGTTGTTGTTGTTAGTTTACATTATGGAACATTTTCACATTTCTGAATATTAAACAAATATTTTAAAACCACCTACTAAATGCTTAAGTTCTGCATACGCAATAGTGCCTAAGATGAATATGGTCCCTCTTCTCATCAAGTTTTTCTTGTTCTATTTGAGTGTTCATCTGATTTATAGAAATGTCCACACAGAATTTGGTGAGCTAGAATGTCAGAGTTGTAGATCTAGACGAAATCCCTACAATTTAAAGATGATGAAGCTGAGAGCAGAATGGTTAAATGACTTGGCACGGGACATGCAGAAGCAGAGCCAGGGAGGGAATCCAGGCTTTTTAACCTTCTGTGCTTCACACTCAACCACAGCGTTACAGTTGGTTGGAACAGAAGATAAAGGGGGATGGAGGGAATCTCTTAAGTTAATTAGCTAATTTTGCAGCAGGACAGATACAATTGTAAAGATTAAATCAAATGCATATATACGAATTTAAATGGATCTTGGAACTAACCCACTTTATTTTGAGAACGTGTTCCAATGGTGCAACCTAGCAAAAATAACGTGGATCCTGTCCAGACATGGCCCATTATTGCAGAACTGTCCTCACCCTCTCTAAGAAGCAAGGTAAAAATCCGAAGTCTGGCTGCTACTGGGGGACTGAAATACTTCCCATTACGGGAAAAGCTCAGTCTTAATTCTTGTCCACTACTAAGTGGAATCGGTTTTGGAGTATGTGTCAGTCATTTCACAATCTTGATGAGAAGCAATTTGGCATACTGAGAGATATTAGAGTATAGTGGGTGTAAGTGTAAACCTGGAGGCTGCTGTCTGAATTTATAGCTTGGCTTTCTACTTACTAGTTGTGTGAACTTGAGTAAGTGACTTAACTTCTCTGAGCCTTAGTTTTATTGCATAAAAATGGGGATCATAATAGTCTTGTTGTAAAGATTGTGTTAATATACTTAAGTCATTTAGAATGGTGTCTGACACACAGTGATATCTAAATAATTGCTATCTTTAGAGTAATCACCAGGATTTGTACAGTATATATTTGCATGAAAATAGATATTAATGAGGCATCATTGTGTTTGCATGTGTGTAAGTGTGTATGTGTCTGTCTCTACAGATCCAGTGGATCCAGTGTTTGAAACAAAATAAAGCCCCCCAAAATAGAGATTCCCAAATTTATTCATTTTTTTTTCCTCAAATCCTCTTAACTTTCCCTCGGAGAGTTCTTAAAAAACAAACATTTACTGTGTGCTACTGGCCTACTCCCACAAATTAGTAGTCCTCACTCTAGACTTTCTGCTTCCGTTGAAGTATAGCCCTGGCTGACAGACAAATCAGAGTCTCCTGGCAAAATGAGGTGCTGAGTTAAACAAGCCATGGCTGAGTGAGGGAGCAATCATATACTCTGTCAGAGACATCTGGGCTTGGAAACCACCCAATCAGAGCTCAACTATTTCAACCAATCAGAACTGAACAAGTTTGAATCCTTCATTTGCATAAAACGACCTGATTGAGAACTTGGGTGAGAATTTTCGATATTTAAGCCAGACTCTAGCTTTGTTCTTCAGAGAGTGCACTTCCATTTGTATTGAAAAAAAAAACTCCCTTTTTCCTCTTTAGAGCTCATTGTCTTTTGTTAACACTTCTCTATACAGCAAGAGGTCTTAAGGATTGGTTTTGTCTAAGGTATAATGTTGAATCTTCCAGTCCCTGGGGTTCTCAAAGAGAAAGTGCACACATCTTACCCTTTTATATTGGTCAGTGTTACTATTAATATATGCTCTTGTTCTCATTTTCTATTGTTAGTAGGGAAATGTTTGGGCACATGAGGACAGTCTTGCTGGAAGTATCACTAGACTTGTTTCTAATCTTTTTTCTCAAGCCCTGGATTCAATATATGACAAATCTTTTATTACAGGGGCTTTCTGTGTACTGTTGGATAAAATCGAGTGTTTGCTCATTCATGCAAACTCTGTACTCTCCATTTTATTTAAGTAATGCCAAGCCCTTGTAGAAGAGGAATAGCTACAAGTGAGTGTTACGTCGATTTCATCAACACATTCCTAGTAAGACACCAGTGAGTTCTTAGATTTCTTAGATTAAATCCGTTGGGGAGCATGATGCAAATTATAGAGAAACTGGAAGAAAAAGTTTGGTCATTCATGTTGTATGTGTGAATGATATCTGTGAATGTTCAGTCATTTGACGGTTAAATTCACTAAAATATCAATAGTGGCCTAAACATGATTTTAAAAGCACACATCTGTGAAACAGCAACCATCTCTTAAAACTTTAGAAAGTACTTTAAATTATGTCATTGAATAAAAAACAAAACAAAACAAAAACCTCCACGTACAGTGTACTGAAATGATTATTTGTGAGTACTGCAGACGTCTAGTTTTTCTTTCAAGATCACCCTTGTCCCAGGACACTTCATTGGACCAAATGAAGAGAGAGGAGCTAGTCTTGTAAACATCGTTGCATTTTATGATGTGATATCAGTGAAATTACTTGTGATTTTTCTTTTCTGAATTTGTTTTTCTTGTGTCTAAATGAGATTAAGAGAAAACTGGTTTCTGTATCTCAGGATACATTCCCTATCCAGTAGAATGCTTTTAAGTCTAGACTTTATACCAGAATGTACGAACTGGACATTTCCAAATTCTAGACAACTCCTAGGGTCCCACACTCCAGTATTGGCTGGAATGGGAGCAGTTTAGAAGTTTTTTCAAGTGCGCTGCACTGGAACCACTGATTACACTTAGCTTGAAGAAAGTTGAATACATGTGACAGACTGTATTGGGTAGATCTAATAATCTCCTTTAGCTTCAGAGAATTGTAAGTTGTCAGAGATTCTTGGCATCATGGCAGGATGTAGCATATATTGTAAAATAATATACTAATAGACAAATAGCTAGAAAACACTTCAGCAAAGGTAGTGCATTCTTGGCAGAACATGACTGCATTTGGCATCAACCTTAAAGGAACAAGAGAAAGTTTGGAAGCACGATCCTTTCAAATTAGGATATTTTTCTAAGATCCATTGTTTTTTTTACACTGTGATTTAGTAGCAATAGATCTTATACTTCTAATATTTGCTCTTAAATATTTAACATGCTTTTAAAAACTTATATTTTTCTATTGGTATTTAAGATTTTTATCTGTATCCACTCCCCCAAAAAGGGCTAGAATCTTATCTCAATTTTGATTTCTTCTTCTTCACTAACTCTACCGCCTCTCATACTAAGTTTACCTGGAATGTTTTTCCAAATGTTTATTATGTTTTGGTTTTGCATTGCACATCAACAATTAGTTAGATGTTACTATGTTACTGTTCTTTTATGTTTATTAGAGTATATGATATCCTTTTTTGGATTCATTGCTTATTTGTTAGTATGTATCCTCAAGGAATTTTTTTCAAAGATTGCCTAGCTTGGTAAACACTGTGACGCTTTGCTTGTCTGAAGAATATGCATTTATATTCTATTTCACTAGAACGCTAATCACACCAGGTATAGGATTACAAGTTTAAAACCATTCCCTCCTTCAATTTGGAAAATACTAATCACTTATCTTCCAGTATTGAGTTGTGTTTATAAGAAATTATGGTGATGACAGGATGATTTTTTGGATTTTTTTTTTCTGTTAGTTGTTTGTTTTTCTCTGAAAAGCTTTAGGATTCTATTTATTCTTGAACTTCTGAAATTTCACAATGACACATGTAGCTTTGGCTCTTTAAATGTCTGGCTTAGCACTTTTCATTTGAACATTCATGCTTTCTTTAAGCCTGAGATTTTGTTGTTGATATTTATTTCCTTGCAATATTTTCTGTCTCTCATTCTGGAATTCCTATGATCTAGATTTTAGAATTTCTGAATGTATTCTTCATGTCACTTAACTGTATGCTTATATTTTAAACTTCTTTTTGTCTGTGTGTTCTGCTCCATGGAAAAATGTTTTTGCTCAATCTTTCACTTCACTAATTCACTATATAGTATGCATTGCTATTTTTGCCTACCTATTGAAATTTTTGTTTCGGGGTGTGTGTCTTTTTTTTAATTCTAAGAGCTCTAGGAGTTACTTTTACATAGAGGAAATGTTCTTCAAAGTCTTTCTAACTATACTTATTCTCATTCTTTTTGTTAGCTTTATTAACTCTTTATGAGGAGAGGGGTGGCCATTCTTCTTGTTGTTAATGCCTAGCTTCTATATTATTGACTTTCTTAATATGTTTTGGGCTTTGTGACCATCTCCAGCTCTGTATTTGAGAATCACCATTTATTTGCACTTAGCATTACCAGAACCCACCCCCAATTTATAAGGGAAAGAAACACTGGGAAAGGAGGCTTGTCTTTCAGATGTGCAAGTTCTCCTCATCACTCCTGCAAGTGAATAGCTACCTGGGCACTACAAGTCTTCACCCGCCCCAATACTCCTGTATAGGCAGCTGTTAAAGTTCACATAGCACAAAAGGCAGAGAAAGGAAGAAATTGTCTGCTTTGCCAAAATGAGCCTTCCAATTAAGTCTCTCTAAATGTTTCAGAGTTTTCTGTTAATTTTTGGAATTGTTGACACTGGGTTGAGAGACTTCCAAACCTCCTACCTTAACCACAGGTTTCTCCTATGTGTGTTCTTGCTTGTAGTTTCATTCAGCTTTATTTTGCTTGAAGACATGATTTTATATGCTATCTTTTAAAAATTCACAAAATCTGTTTCATTGATTCTGCTTTTTATAGGCAAAAATTATAATCACATAAAATATAAAACATTTGTGTGATTTGGAAAAAGAACATATAAATATACATTCAAGTTATTCTATTTCAAAAATCATTTCTATGAGAGGAGCTTACAAAAGTGAGATTTATTGTCCCTAAGTTTAGGGGAAACACTTCTATTCAAGAATTTATTTAGCTTTCAGTACAGGGCTTTGCAAATATGGTCATGGTGAATTGTATACCACAAACAGTCTTGTACTACAAATATTTTCTTAGGTCTACTGTGAGACAGTAAGGTGAGAAAAGGTGTTTTTCATTCTTTATTTCACCTTATACTGTTTTATTTTGGGACATTATTTTCCTAGCAATGTTCTCATTACAACAAAGTTTCACCACAATAAAAATGAAATCTCATTCCAGTTTATTGTAATTGGTGGAGATATTAATTTTTAATGGAGTTCTCATGAGGACAAGGATACATCCTTTGGGATCATGTGATGGTTTTATCCTTAGAGAAGATGAAGTCATTTTGAATAGAGAGCATTCCTCCACACTCTTAATGGGATCATCGACCAATAACTTTCTATCAGTGACCTGATTTGACTTCAGTGCTGAGTTGTCTGAAATATATGCAAGACTGTGACATTTAATTACAACACAGTTTTCAGAAATAGCATCATTACATGTTAGCCACTGGACCATGTACTTTTGGCAGTGGATATGGGCTAATTTCAACAATGCAAACTTCTCTTTTTAAACCACAGCTACAGAGAGAGTACAGAAACTCTTCATGCTATTCTGTATAGCAACAATATTAGAGTAATGAACGTGAAGCCACTGCAGGTGGTTGATAAAGTAATCTGAATATTAACTCCACATTACTCTCCCTTTCTTCTCTCCCTCCCTCTCTACCTTTCTTGTAGACTTTACTGCAGAGATTGTGGATTCACATATAACCTGTCTTTCAGCATGTTTCTGCATTAAAATATCGTATTTTATGAAGTTCTGGGGGTCAGTAGAAAATAGCAAATAATAAAAGTATTTTAGAAATCTATATAGTTTCTTACTTGACTAGGTGCTCCTACCACCCTTTCTAATAACATAGGCTGACTTAATGCTTTCTTATTTGTAAGAAGATGGGCCTATAGTAGAAAAATGTAAATACTTGCTAACTTAGCAATTGATTCAACAGTATTGGATTCAAAATATCAATGATAGAGAGATCAATCTACAAACAATATTTTATTTTCTATAGCAAATTTGACTTTGACTTTCACATTCAGTTCGACTAGTATGCATGTGCCGCTCCCGTATGTATGTTAGCTCTTTAATGTTAGGTCACTTCTTACTATACATAGGAGTAATGACTCTTATTCTATTTTAGTAATGAGATGAAAAAGTTCAGTGAGTTCACTAAAGTCAATCAGTCATTGGTAGGTCCAAGGTTAAAATTCAGAAAATCTGGCAGAAATGCAGAGCGGACTCCCCAGTGACCAAAAATCTAGTAACAGAGCTATAAATAGAAGAAGAGATGCCCCATGGTTCAGAAAGATAGAGCCTAGATGAAAAAGACAAAGAAATCTCCGGAGTATCACTGGTGCTAAGATTCCTAAGTAACAGTGAAGAGAAATTCCTGATTTCATCCTCACGTAATTTGCAGCCACACAGAGAGGAAAAAACAATGAAAATAATGGAATAGAGTATCTAAGATCTGTGGGACAAAATCAGATGATCTACCGTATGTGTAGTTGAAGTCCATGAGAGGAGAGAAAGAATGAGGTAGAAGAAATATTTGAAGAGATAATGGATGGGAATTTCCCAAAATTAGTTAAAGACACCAAAGAATCACAACCACCCCTAAGTGGAGTATATAAAAAGAAATTTCCACCTAGGTACATCATAGACAAACTACTGCCAACCAAAAATAAGAAGAATATCTTAAAAGTAAATAAAAGAGACAATTACATACAGTAGAACAATGATAAAAATAATGGCTGCCTTCTTAATAGAAGAAATGAAGACTAGAAAAAATAGAACAATATCTTTAAAGTGCTAAAAGAAAAAAACGCAGGCAATATATGTAACCTAAATATTTGTACCCCTGTAATATTCTGAAATTAAAAAAAAATCAAATAAAAAAATCGTCAGCCTATAATTCTATATCCTATAAAGACACCCTTCAAACGTGAAGATGAATAGTTCCAAAGACAAAAACGGTTGAGGAAATTTGTCTGCCGCTTATCCGTACCACAGCAAATACTAAAAGAAGTTCTTTGAACTAAAGAGAAATTATACCATGCAATTATAACAAGCTATGATCTACAAGAAAGGGGGAGGAAAAAAAACAGGCAAAATATATGGATAAATACTTGAATGGCTGTCATTGCTTGTACTCAACATTATACTGGAAGTCTTAGCTAGTGCAATGAAAGTCTAGGTAGTGCTAGAAAAAGAAATGAGACACAAAGCTTAAAAAGAAAGAAGTAAAACTATAATTATTCACAGATGACATAATTTGTGTGTGTAGAAAACTCCATGTAGTCCACATACACAAAATATTAATAATAACTACTAGCATAATAATTGAGTTTAACAAAGTCTCAGGACACAGGATTAATATTAAAAATCAATTGTACTTCTAATTACTAACATGATCAATTATAACATGAAATTAAAAATATTATTTATAATAGTATCAACACCTTAAATACCTAGAAATAAATTTAACCAAAGATGAGCAACAAAACATTACAGAGAGAAATTTTTAAATACCTAAACAAATGCCATGCTTATGAATGGGAAAACTCAATATTGTTAATATGTTCATTTTCCCAAAATTACTTATATATTTGATGCAATTTCAATAAAAATCTCAATAGGATTTTTTGAAGTGAATCTAAAACTACAAAGGATCTAGAATAGGTTAAAAAAATCAGTAAAGAAGAACAACATTGATGGATCTACACACTTGATTTCAGGACTTAATATAGTGTCACAATAATCAAGACAGTACAGTATTGGCATAATAATAGAAAGATTGATGGAACAGAATACAAAATCCAGAAATAGGCATATACAAATATATGTGTAAATAAACACATATCTATGATATATACATACAAAAATATGTTGGTATCTAACCAAAGTGGCAAATTAAATTAATGAGAAAGAGAAAATTCTTTTAAAAAAATAATGCAAGAAAGACTGGATACCCATTAGAAAAGAAATTGCTCTCTGTCCCTGTCTCACCCAATACACAAAAATCATTTGGAGATACATTATACACTTAACCATATAAACTATAATCAAAAAGCTTTTAGAAGAAAACAAATAAGAATATCTTCATAACCCTGGGGTATGCAAAGATTTATTAGACAGAATTAAAAAGATACCACCTATGAAAGAATATTTGAATTTCATCAAAATTAAAAATATCTGCTCATCAAAATAAAATGAATAAGCAAGTGACATACTGTGAAAATATTCTTATCACTTATATTTCATGAATAACTTATATCCAGAATATATAAAAAACTTTAACATGGCAACAATAAAAAGATAAACATCTCAATATAAAATGGATTCTCTCTTTGTCACCCAGGCTGGAGTGCAGAGGCTATTCACAGACACAAGCATAGCACAGTGCAGTCTTGAACTCTTGGGCTCAAGTGAGCCTCTTCAGCCTCCCAAGTAGCTGGGACTACAGGCATGTGGCACCACTACCAGCTTGGGCCACAGTCTTGAACAGAACTTAGCATAAGAAAATTTAGGAATGAGACATCCTTTGCCGGATGAGGCCAATGAGTACATGAAAAGATATTCAGCGTAGTAAGTCGGCAGGAAGATGAAATTTAAAAACAAAAGGAGATACCATTTCATACCCACTGGAATGGCTAAAAAACTGACAATGCCAAATATTGATCAGGACGTGCAGTGATATATTTGCTCACACAGTGTTGTCAGTAGAGTAATACTTTACAACTACTGTGGAGAATGGTTTGCCAGTTTCTTAAAAGTTAAACTTGTTATGTCCCAGGAATTCCACTCCCAGGTATTTATCCAAGTGATACAAGAACCTATGTCTACACAAAGGCTTATGTAAGAATGTTCAGAGGAAATCTGGGAAAAGCCTAAATATCCATATCCAGGAAAATGGATGGGCAAATTGTGGTAGATTCATATGATTAAATATTACTTTACAATGAAAGGGAATGAGCTTGGATACATACCACAACATGAATAAGTCTCAAAACATATATTGAGCAAAAGAAACCAGACATAAAATAATATATATAGTATCTGCTCATCAAAATAAATAAAACCTCAATAAAAAAATGGATCCTCATTCTGTCACCCAGGCAGGAGTGCAGTGGCTATTCACAGATGCGATCATAGCTCACTGTAGCCTTGAACTCCTGGGCTCCTGGGATATAGATGTAAAATAATACATACAGTATATTATCTTCAAGAACAGACAAAATAATCGATGGCAGTGGGAATTAGGACAGTGGGAAAGGAGAATGAGGAAAATTTCTGGGGTGATTGAAATGTTTTATATCTTGTTTTCGGGGGTGTTATGTTGTTGTCTATACAACTCTCCAAACTCACACAGTGAGTTAATAATACACACTTAAAATGTGTGTATTTTATTGTAATTTTTAAGCTACCCAATTTAAAAAAAATGTAAAAGGAAAGAAAAAAGAAAAACCAACCCCAACAATTGCAGGCATCATGACTCCTTTGGAACTGTTATTTCTTAAGCGCTTGGTTTTCATCTGTTAAGAGTGTTTTGAAGCAGTGCTGTGATCAGTACAGGATTTGTCGAGAGTATGAGTAGTGGAAGGAGAGGGTTAGGTCAGCACCACCTGTTTCTGGCACACTTCTGATGAGACACCAGATTGCCTACTGGCTTATTTCAGGCTTCCTGAACACAGGGAGAGCGGCGACAATACCAGGGAGCCTTATGCTTACAAGATGGACACCATATGTTTTCACTATCATTTCGTAGCTGTTCTCATCTGTCTCTTTCCTTTGTCCTTTTAGCATCTGAGGTCTGGTGACCCCGAGAAATTTGATGTAAGAAGATACCATGAATGAAATAGTAACTGTTTTTAATCTAACACAAAGCAAAGACTTACATGTGAATGGTAATTGTCTTCATTTGTCCAATTGCTGTTACTTATCAAATTATCACCAAAACTTTCAAACTGTGTCTTAAAATGAATATCTGTGCTTTATAACGATAGTTGTGAAAACTTATTAAGAACTTCTGCGTATATTATTTAAAGATACCATTCACACTTGAGAAAAATTATAAATAAAATATATCAAATGTCTGAAAATAGCAACATGTGGCAGAATTTTCAGAAAAAGAAACACGTTCGTACTTGAAGAAGACATTCAAATAAGGGAATTGTATTTTTACAGTAGGATTGTGGTGGGTTATTGAGCTGGGTCTTTGGTTCTTTAATATGACCATATTAGGATTTAATCACAAAATAATTTATGCATAACCTGAGATTTCAAAGACTTTTAGCAGCTGAATATGAAATGTGCACTTCTGCCTTCCTTTTGTTGCATTGGTGTGATTTCAGGAAAATTTATCAGCAAAACTTTGTGCTTTTGGCCACAGGCATCTGCTTGCAATTTCTTATCCTGGAGATATTTAAAATGCCTGGAGGAGGACGGTGGAAAGATTTGTGTGTGTAAAATGACATTATTAAGGATGAGAAAAAGGAGTACAAAATTTGAGGACTGGTTCTGCGGGTTTGAGTGTGTTTTAGAATTTAGTTCTAAGTCAAGCCCAGAGCAACATTATCCTTTTGATTACATTTGTTTTTTTCAAACTGCCCCTTGTTTGTGGAGCTAATTTCTTCTCAACCACTAAACATCATTGCTTGCCTTTTGAGCCACACAGTGTAGTAATAAAACAACATGATTTACTTATGAGGAATAGAATGTGCATGTATCCTTAACACCACATTTGATGCCTAAGGTTTCAGAATCTCCTTGAAGGAGTAAAGAACAATTTGTTTCAGTTTTCAATCTGCTGCCCCCTTTTGTGTGGGAAATTCACCACCCCCAAGGCCTTAGGAAATAGCTTCTTTCTCCTGCCTGATACATAGAAATTACTTCTTTTCTTCATTATCTTATCATTTTATCCACTCTCCTACTGTCTCTTTCTAACTTCTACTTTTTTTCCAGCCCACTCTCAGTTTCAACTTTTTGATGTGTGTGATTATAACTATTTATAATGTTCAGCTTTGGATCAGTGTGTTCTTAGGTGGTTGCAAAATACGCTGCACCCAAGAATAATTAGTGAAAAAGAGTCATGCCAAGCAAAAATAAATATTATTTGGAAAAGAAATATTAGGCCGTTGAGAAATGTTTTTCACGTCTCAATTGCAAATAAGATGTGATTATGATTCAGATGAACAGAGTAAATAACTTAAGCAACTGGGGATGCAAATATCAAAACATCTTAAGTTTTGCTGTGCTTCTCTGGCTCATGGGACCAGTCTCTCTTACTGATCTTTGGAAGCAGCTGGTATGTAAGAGCCAACACAAGTCACACAGCTTGCGTTTACTGGCTCTGTATTCTCTATTTCTGACCTTTGCTGTCTTCTCAGGAGCATGGAGTTTGCCATAGGCCACAAATTGAGATGACCCTGGTAATATTAGGCCAATTTCTCACTCCCCAGGCCCTGCAAACTTTCACACAGTTCACTGTGGCCTTCAGCACATGAGGAAAGTTCTACTTACTAAAACATCAAGAGCAGAATAACTGGTTTTGTGTTTGCAAAGCCAAGTGAATTTATCTGTGCTTTGTCATTCCAGGTGATTATCGTCTTCATTATTCAGGTATTTGTGAGGTCAAGTGTGTACATAGGAGTTTTTAAACTCATTGATTGCTTATCTGGTAGCCAAGGAAATTGGAAGGCAATTCTTTGGGCTCCTAGATTCATTTTCTATCAGAGTTTGCTTATTATTCAAAGGCTTTCCATGCTCCTGAGTTAGTTTTATATTCCATAAAGCCTGATACTTCTCAAAATGAAATTTCGAGTTCATCTTTTGTGTTACTTGTCTACTAAAATCCCAGGCCTGAGCAAGAATAGATCTGAAACTTCTTCCAGCATAAAAATATAGTCAAGCTTGTTCTCAGAGCATTTGAGGTCTTATTAGGTGCTTGCTTGGTTAACTTAGACCAACGCTTTTTGCAAATGCTGCTTGACTGGTGATACTTTGGCAACCTGGAAGGAGTGCCATCCAAATCTAACTGAGCTTTTCTTGCTTTGACCTGACTTATAACAATCCAAAGGTATTTGGGGTACTACTTCCCTGATGGTGATTCTGACCCACTTATTCTACAGCAAATTTTGTTGCCACAAAATGCTGCAAATATTTTAGGCATACTTTGTAACACTAGTATATGCTATATTTGGCCATATTAAAATTTTTACTGTCTAGAAACAGTATATTTTTCTTATTACTTGTGAATATTTCAGGCAACTGTAGGAACATAGATTCATAGATTAAAAGGAACATAAAAATATAAGAACATTAGGAACATAGAGTTAAGAATTACTGTTAAATGAATTGGATATGTTGCCTTAACCCTAAATTACTTGTAGTAAACACTAAACTAACATGATAATAAATGACAATGATGTAAATCTCCTTCTGTAAGATCACTGTCAGAAACTTATTCTGAATGTTGAAATGGTACTTCAGAGCAGTGGTTCTCAACTATAGAACACGGGGAGTGGTGAGGAGGGAGGTTTTTGTTCCCTTGGGGGCATGTAGGCATGTCTGGAAGCATTTGTGGTCATCACAATTGGAGGGATGGTTGTTAATAGCATCTAGTTGAAAAAGACCAGGGATAGGAAGCTGCTAAACATCTTGTAATGCACAACACAGCGATGCTTTCACCCCATCTACACACCTAGTGAAGAATTATCCAACTCCGGAGGCCAATAATGAGGAAGTAGAGAGACCCACCTCTGAAGAATACATCTCAGAGAAATGGCCTTCTTTTAAGTCTTTAGGGAAAATAGCTACACTAAATAAAAGTATGAAAGAAAGAAAATTTAGCGTGTAAGTCCACCACTTTATTGTAGCCATGTCTATTTTCATGCTAAACTTTGACTTCTTACTTCACATTTTCTCCTTATGAATTGCAGTACTCCCATGACTTTTGACTTTGGCATGGTTTGATTTCCAAAACACATACTGTATATTTTAGAAATCAAGTTAAATACTTAAATATTACCAAGTTAATAAGAAAGACATTAAGAATCAAGTGTGAACATAATAAAGTTGAGAGACTGTGGAATAGACCTCCTAGGCCCTTTTTAGACTTCAGAAATCTGTGGCCTCATTCTACAACCTTATGTCATATTAAACAATTATTTTAAAAGCTACAAAACACTTGAGTCAGCAGTCCTTCTCAATGAGCACAGTGGTAGGAAGAAAACATTTTTGCATAAATAAGTTTGACTGAGTTGATATAATTTAAAGGCTAGTAGAATGGATTTATATCAACTTCAAGTTCTAAAACTTAAAGCAAAACATTATTTTACTGCATTTGGTATCAAAAATTTCCCATACAAATCATCATAGGAAAAAGTACAAATATTAATAGTTGCAACTGAATAGCATAAGAGAGGTTATAAAACAGTATTTTGAAAAGAAGAAAAATCTTTAATAAAAATAATATGCTATAAGGGTTATTAAAATTCTTGTCAAAGCATCTTTCATAGAGGACATTTACATAAAAGATGGAAAGAACTAGTTAAAAGCAATCTCATATTTTGATGTGATATCTTTTAAGAAGTTTATGTGTGAGTTATTTGCAAGTATTTTACCTAATTAAATTATTCAATGGTGGATTAAAGTATATATAGAACAACATTCTTAACCTGCTAAATATAAATGATTGAATTCTGTAGAATCCTTGCTTTCACTATAATGAAATATACACACATTCACACACTCTCTCACACACAAAGAGAAACCTATTCTCTCTGTCAGGAGAAGAATTCAGGATGTTACCACTTTTGAAAGTGAAGACAACCAAATCATCTCAAAAAAGACCTGAAAGTATGAGGTATAACAAAATTAACGGCTGAAAAAAGGTAAATACGTCTGAAAGAACACCTCTGACAAAGTTTTTGCAATGTCCACCTTACCTTTCTTTATGAGATTGCCTAATGTCCCAATTTAATTGTTTTTCTTGTTCAGAGTTACTTCTGACTTACTTTTGGTTATTTCTAAGTCAAGTTTACACTGAAAAGATGAAGATACATTACCATATGGACAGTCAAAAAAATGTGCCACAGAAAACAAAGGCTATCTTTGGAAAAGAACTCTAAAAAATTGTTTCGAACAATGGCAGCCCTATTAGGGTACCTCCCAAATGGATACTTTAAAAACAACAGCACACACTTGGAAGTGTGAATTTTGATTTTTTTTTTTTAAAAATCATGCTAGTTCATGTGTTATAATATTGCTGGTGTGCATGTCTTTCTTGGGAATGTTTATAGACCAAAGGCGGCCCGTGACCCTACCAGTAAGCATGCTTGCACTCACACACAAGTGAGATTTAGAGAGGACACTCATCTTTTGTAACTAGGCCAACATAATATTGTGATGCCTTGGAAACATCCTTAGATATTGATTCTGAAATATCTAATGGCACTGATTCAGACTCCATAGAAGCAAGGAGCCAGATGATCCGGGTTGTGTTTAAGATACCAATCATGGCTCTATTTAACTGAGCAGAATTTTGCATCTGAAAATAATAAGTAAGTCTCACATTTCTAGCATAACCAACAACAGAATGGACCCAGAAAATTTGGGATTTAGGACTAGAGATCCGTCTCTATTTTAAAAGTAATCATCTAAATATTTTCTAATTACCTAGTTCAAAAAATACTTTTCTCTTTGCTGTGATAATTGAAGATTTATACAGCACACAAACTAAGTTCTAAATTAATTTCCTCTGTCTGGCAAGGGAGTCATCATTTTTTAACACATATTCTTCATTCTTCCTTTTTTTTCCTCTCCTTTAAGATTGTTGTGACCTTCCTTCATTTAAGCATCTACTTCCCTTTCTTCTCTGTTTTAGCTCTCATTTTGCAAGCTTTCACTTAGGTTAATCCACATCCTGGGTTGTTCCTGGGCCATCTCACTATTTGTAGCACATCTGGAATAATAGACCAACTTAACACTTTTATTGAAGACCTCATTTTTTCTACTTTCATATTTATTGCACTGTATATACCATGCATAATACCAGATGACATAAAATTACACTAGTAAAATGGATTACATTTTCATATAAACCACTTTAACCCATCTCTTTAATGTATAACACCTACCAATTCTCTTAGTGGAGTTCACAACTGATGTTTATTCTACCGTTTTTATCTCTTCTTTCTATCCAAGTCCATTCCATCTGTTTGACAAGATGGAAAATCTTTCTGTTTGCCATTATTTCCTGTGAACAATATCACATGTCATTTTACCTAGCCAGCACAAAGTTTTGCCCCTAGTGCAGTACATTTTCATTCAAATTTTTTGGCCAGCTAGGAGGAATTGTGACATTCATCTTACTGAAAATACAAAAGACTAAGGTATAAAGGCGACTCTGTATCTCATCTTTGTTATTGTACTCTGGTGTTCCAACTGAGCAAATGTAGATGTAGACTGTGATCTGTGCTTAGCCTAAACTGAGAACAGCTTTTTGGATTGGGCAATCCTCCCAGGGATATATTTGCATGTCTGATTTGCATTTGGAGAAGGGAAGAGAGAGGAGAGAGGAGAAGTTTTATATCTAAAGGCCTGAGAGGGCTCTAGGAGACGAGAAGGTAGGAAATGCAGAGGATAATATGGTATCCACTTCCTGGAAGGGAGGAAGGCAAGGAATAGTACTGAGCCCTGTGAACTCAGGAATTAGACACATTTTGCCCTTTTTTGGGTGGAATCCAGCAGGAAAGAAAGAAGGAAAGACAGTGCCATGAGGATGCCACATTGCTGTGTAGCACCGAGAACACCGGGAGCTGTCCTGGAGAAGATAATATTCTCCTTAAAGATCAGTGGCTGAAGACAGGCAGACACCCAATTGCCCAAGGACCATGTCAAAAAGCCAAGAGTGGCCAAACCAGCACAACCAGTAGGCTCCTCAACATTAAAGATACTCTCTCTGGAAAGTGCCAGAGTTTCTTGTGTAGTGGGAGAAACTCTTCAGATCCTAAGGTTTTTTATAAGCAGGTAGCTGAGAGAAGCCTGCAACTTTGCGGGCATACATAAATGTGCCTTCATTCCAGTCACAGACTGAGGCCTGAAGACATTAGGTTTTCATAAATAAGGAAAGAAGAGAAGATGACAGTGTTGGATCCATTACATGGGAAAAAAAAAAAAAAACTGGAAGGCGAAAGCATGTCTATCTGCAAACATTTAAGGTAGAGAACATACTTTTCAAAATCTCCTTTCTTTGTTTACAGTGACACATGATTTGAAGCAAGAAACACGTGGTACCTCCATTAGTCTAAGTTCAGATTTGGATTTGAATTTCCAGATCCAATATTTTTTAATGGTTCTGAAATTTTATAATTTTTCTTTTGTAACTTTTATAAGTTGCATTCCTTTTTATGGGCCCAATTTGATGTATTATATGGAAAACTATAGATGTGATCGGGGCTTTGTCTATACATATGATTATTAGGCAAGGCATAATTACCTCTTTTGACTGTAGCATAAATGCCTCCAACTATGTGAACTTTGAGGAGTTTGTTTTCAGTCTTACAGCTTGAGAACCATCAGGAAACCTTACAATCTATTGGTCAAACTGTTTTGCTAAATCCTAAGAGAATAAGAATTCCAAGAACAGAACTACTAGACTTCTGTTTCTTATAGATGACGAGGTCACCAGAAGATCACTTAAAATCTCACTTCCCCTTAATATGTGATTCTCTTAAGCATGGCTTTTCATAGGTTACACTCTCAGAAGTCTTTGGCTCTTACCCAGATACTCTGGGTGTAAGTAAGGACTCTAGGATCTCTCTCCTCATCAAGCATTTAACCTGGCACCTTTTCTTAATGAGGCCTTCCAGGAGCAAAGTACAGTAAGCCACTGGCAGCAGGGATAGGGTGGCTTCTTCCACAAGTGACTCACCCTGCGAGTCTTGTTCCAAGTACTCCTGAGTATTTGGGTGTCCTATAGCAAACCACTACTTCAGATTACCTAGATCGTTCACATAACTGAGATGTGCAAACACCATATCTACAGGCAAGCAGAGCAAAACAAACAAAAAATACCCACAGCCTGACTCATATCAGGGGTTAACTTTCAAACAGTGGAGCCCTTAAGCTGTTTCAAAAAAGCACTAAAAACAAAATCACTGGGCAGTTTGATCAGCTCTATGGAGAAAAATTCTGTTCAACCTTGTCCTTGTGTTGTGAACATGAAACAACTGCATAACTAATTTTTAAGATCCTTTCCGATGGTGTGTGTGCCTTGTATAAATGCTAAATTTGCTGAATTCACACAAAAGCTCTCTAAGACTGGTAAAAATATTTCTTTTCAAAAAATGTTTCAGCTGCTAGCCCAAAACATTCTCTTCAAAATTATAGATAGCATTCTGATATTCTTTGTTTGGTTGATAAAAATTTAAAATTTTTGAATTTTAAATTTAAATGGAATAGAAAACTCACAGGAACAATAAGTTCGTCTTTTCTCTTGGAATTTCTGTGAAATCCTATGAAAGTACATGGGATCCTTTTTTTAGCTATCTGGGTAACCAAATAGCTAAAATGACTTTGAAAAATAACTTGTAAGCCAATGTTTCTGTTATCCAAAGCTAGGAAAAATATGATGTTAACAAATTCCAGTGGGAAAAAAAGAATATATTACTGAAAGGTAAGTGTTTGAATTGGGCTCCTTTAGTCATAAGAAATAGAAACTAGCCCAAAGTAGTTTAAGTGAGAGAGAGAGATCTTATAGGAATCCCGATAAAAATGAACACAAAACCTACAGGACTGAATCAGCCTTTCTCTCAAATCTGACTCCTCATCTCTAAAGATGTCCTCTTCCAAGGAATGTGTTTTTCTGGACATTGCTTCCGCTTTCATTCTAGTCCTCTCTCTACCCCAACTGGATTGTTCTGCTTATTCATTCATTATTCATGGAGCCCAGATGGCTGCACTTGTCCTGATATTTTATGGACTCAGGCTCCAAGGCAAACAGTTCATTGACCCCCAACCCTGACTCTCATAGAACTAATTCATAAAAGGGAGAATCTGATTGGCCAGGCCAGAAGAGTCAGAGATTGCTATCTTGTCTGTGGATGAGCCATTTTGTAGGTCATGTGTTGTTGCCATATCCCATCAGCTGTGTTCAGGAAGTGGAGGGGATCTCATGTCACAGAACATGGTTATTTGGACAGAAGTGTCTGTGGGCACAGGCACCTTATACATAGCTTTAACATTTGTTCAATCATATATTTATTCATTAATTTCATTAATCAAATATAGATTGAGAAACTATAACGTTCCAGGCATTATGCTAGGTGCTTCTGAATCTATTATGGTATCTTCACATTAGGCTTGAATTTGTTTCCCCTAGGCTCTGCATAAATTGTCATGACCTCCAACTTTCATGAAAAATCACATTCCTTCACACTGCCATACCATTCCCAAGAATATTGTAGAAATATTTTTCTTAACAAATCTTTTTTTGCATTTTGATAAAGAAGTTAAGCACATCTCACCCTTCAAATGCCTGATACATGCTGAGTAACAGTCAATACTGAGGAATACTGTGAGATACAGGATCCAGGTTCTTACATTCCTGATTTTAATCCCATGTTATTACATTAGCCCTGTGTTACCTCTGTAGTATGTCACCCTCACAAGACTATCCATGTTTTCCCAGGATGTTCCATTTTTTTCTTGAAGTTCTGTCATTGTGTTGAAGCCATAGAGCTTTTGCAGCATGTGTTATTGACAGAGGGGCATTGGATGTGACCCCCAGTCATTTGTTAAATGTTGCTGTTTGCTTAGTTACTTTGGTATTTGTGAGGCATGGCCAGAAGTGAGCAAACATTCTAGAAATTGCAAATAGCCCCATTAAAATGCTGACTTGAATGGATTTCCCAAACCAGATTTTGCAGAGCAAACTTTTCTTTTGCTTCCTCCAGACAAGTTACATTTTGAGGCTGTTCCCAAGATATAGGTATTACTGAGACCTAATTCTTCCCCCGCCCCCACTCTCTGAAGTATGAGGAATGATTTAAATTTTTTACAAAACTGCAATGAGACAGGTTTTAATTTTTAGCCCCCTATGGATTTTGGAACAAACATGTTGTGGATGCAGAACCATCAAAAGGAAATGGACTTTGAAGCCTGGGATCACGTCAAAGTGATCAAAAGCAAAGAAGAGTTTGTATCATGGAGAACCCATACAAGGATACTTTGATTATTGGTGTTGCAGGCCTGCCAGCTGTCAAAGAATTTGACAGCTGGCAGAAGGAATTTGCAATCTTCAAAGATAAGATTGTTTCAGTTCTTTCTGAAAATTGAAAAAAGTTACAGATACATAATGCAGCCAACTCACATTGAGTCCTAATAAGGTCCCATATATTGTGATGAGCCCTTCATGTGCTACATTTCATTTAATCTTCATGATCTCCCATGGGATATATACTATTATCATTTCTTTTTTATAGATGGGGGAAATAGCATGTGGAGAGATTAAGTAATGTTCCTGAGACAAGAACTAGAGGAGAGCTCAGATATGAGCAGAGACAGTTAACTCTAACTAATTCTAACTACTTCTAATACCTAACTATGCTATACTGGCCACTGGCTACCATCATTAATTAAAGCTAGAAAGCACCTATGGATTATCCTTTCTGACACCCTAATCTGATAAATGAGGAAGAGGCCCAGAAAAATCAAAGTGCTCTGTTGAAGTTTAACCAGTTAGGAGTAGAGGTAAACCCAAGTTTTCTGATTCCCAGTCCAGTACGTTCCCTGATACGTCAAGAACAATCACTATATAGAATTCCCTAGGCACAATGAACTGCTTTTATATGAGTCTATTTCATGGTGTTTTGTTTTTTTTTTTTTTTTTTTTTTTTTTTTTA
>CAUYRT010061870.1:0-29626 GCA_963574885.1 Lepilemur ruficaudatus | reverse complement strand
CCGCTGCCCTGGAGGAACCAGACGGCTGCCCGGGCGGCCCCCAAGCCCCTCCCCAAAGTCCAGGTAGGCCTGGGAGGTGGGGGAGCCAGTGAGGGGCTGGTGGGGGCGCCGGCTGGCCTCCCAGGCTGGATGACCTTAGGGACAGCGGCAGGAAGCCTCCGCCCTGGGTGGAATGAGACCAGGTCCCGGCTGCCCTGTTGGACAGACAGGAGGCCGGCCTGGTAGTGCCCTTCTGCCCTCTGCGGATGCTGCCAAGCCCGGCCTCCTCCAGGGGCCCCCTTAATGGACTAGAGTAACAGGGACGGTAGCTGTCACTATGGAGGGCTTTCTGTGCGCTGGACACTTTGTTTGTACTTACGTCTCCCAGCCATGCGCCTGAGACCGTGCTTCACGGAGGGTGAAGCTGAGGTTGGAGGCTGAGTTAACGGGTTGAAGGCACACAATTACCGTGGCGCCGGCTCAGCCCCACCCTGGCCTTTGGCACCCCGGCTCTGCTCACCGCCCTCACTGCCTCCCTGTGGTGGCTGGGCTCCCTGGGGACTGCCACAGCTGGCCACCTCCCTGGAAGGGCTTGGGGCACGGGGTTAGTTGGAGCTGGGCTGCCGGGTGGCTGTTGCATGGGGGCATGTTGCAGGGTGAGAGTGGGGCTCCTTGACTTCGGGGGGCTGGCATGTGGGAGGAGCTGGAGCAGGCCTGGCCTCACGGGATGGTGGTGGCATGGCTGCGGGTCTCGGGGCTGGGAGAGCTGAGGTCCTGACCCCTCCAGGCAGTCTTCCGGAGCAACCTGTCCCACCTCCTGGAGCTGATGGGCAGCGGGAAGGAGTCCCTGATCTTCATGAAGAAGCGGACCAAGCGGCTCACAGCCCAGTGGGCGCTGGCCGCCCAGCGCCTGGCGCGGAAGCTGGGGGACATCCGGCGGGACCAGAAGCAGGTACGTGGTCCTCTGCACACTCGGGGAGCTGAGCTCAGGCAGCTTGGGTGATGTGCTCAGGGAGAGAGGGGTCGGGGTGGCAGAGTGTAGATAGGTACTGTGGTGGCCCCCGGCCCTTCTCAACGCTGGGGAGAGTGACAAGCCCCTGGGGCTCCTGCCTTCCATGAACACCCGGTGCTTGTCTGGCAGAAAAGCCACGGCATTTGCCTGGCCCGTTGGGAATAATGTAGCCTGTCTGGGAGGTTTGTTGGCTCATCCCTCCCTCCCTCCACCTGATACATATTTACATGACTCTCACGTCACCCTTCTATTTCTTTGAGAGGCCTTATCGTTTCATGAAATTACGTCTGTGTACTGTTGCCTACCTCTCCCATCTGGGCATAGCTCTGAGAGGGCAGGCACGCGACTGTCTTTCTCATCTGTGTCCCCGATGCCCGGCATGGTCACTCTGGTGCCAGAAAGCACCTGCCCAGGCGCAGCCTGGAGACAGTGTGTGCTGCTGGCTGTCCCCTGGCTGGTACGCGGGGCGGGACTGAGCGGCTGCCCCTCCACGCTGACCCTCTGTGTCCACCACCCCAGATCCTGGTCCACATCGGCTTCCTGACGGAGGAGTCTGGGGACGTGTTCAGCCCACGGGTCCTGAAGGGCGGGCCCCTGGGGGAGATGGTGCAGTGGGCGGATATCTTGGCCGCCCTCTACGTCCTGGGCCACGGTCTGCGGGTCACGGTCTCCCTGAAGGAGCTGCAGAGGTGAGTGCTGGGGAAAGCCACTCGGCCCAAGCTGGAGGCAGGGAAGGGATGAAGGGGAACCCGTCCCCCTGAGCCCCAGCTCCGCCTGCAGGTCCCTTGTCCCCAGACCCCGGGAGGCTGCCTGGTGTTCTATGGGATATTGTCATCCCTCCTTCCCTCTCCACCTGCCCGTCTGCCTCCCGCCTCCTCCGCGCTGATGCCCATTCAGGCGTGGGATGCAGCAGTGAAGTGCGTTTGCGTAGTGCTCGTCAAGCAGGGCCGATGGAACCCTGGTGTCTTTGCTCCGGGGTGACACACTTTGGCTTGTGGAATTGAGTCATGTGGGGTTCCTCTGCCTGCTGTCTTGGGGGGCTTGGCTTCTTCTCTGGAACTGGCTCCTTCCTGGGTCATTCTGGGGTCTGAGGACCTGAAGGATGGTGGGAGGATCAGTGATGCCCTCCCTGTCCCCAGTGCTAGGCTTCTGGGGTCCCTCTGATGCTGCTGGAGGTGGAAGAGTGGGGGTTCGAGGCTCCCCTGGGTGCGTGGGGGGAGGTGAAGCTGAGGCTGATGTTGAGCGGGGAGGAGTGTGTGTGTGATTTGGTTTATGTTTAACCTCTGTATCTGTGGAATGTAGAAATACATAAGATTTTTCTTCTTTTATCTGTTAATATTTATCATGTGATATTCGATTCATAAAAATATGTGTAAACTGTGCTCTGAAGCACAAGAATGAAACGCTCCCCTGTGCTGACGACCTCCTACTTACCATCCAGAATGTCATCAGGGACCTGGGGCCGCCTAGGCCGTGCCTCCCCCAACCCAGCCTGGCCCCTCCCCAGAGGAAACCTGTCACTTGAATTCCTTTGCTTTTTTAAAAAGTTAAGTGTTTATCCATAAAAAATATATGGTTTAGTTTAGTTTTAGTTTTGAGCTTTGGAGGAGTGGTGTGTACTGTTTCCTAGTCTCCAGACTTGCGTCTTTCCAACTCACTGTGTTTCCGAGACTCATCCATGTGGGTTGCATGTGGCTATATCAGTTTTTTATCAGTTTTCCCATCTGTGGATATTTTTTCCTGTTTTTAAAAAGGATTTTGAACAATGCCATGGGGGCCATTCTTGTACATGTCACCAGGTTACCTGTGTACGTTTCTCTGGGTGTAGAATTAGGTGCACGGTTGTTGGGTCTTAGGGTGAGTGAAAATTCAGCCAAATTGTTTTCCAGAGTGATTGCACCAATTCACAGTCCCGCCACTGTATGGGTTCCCCGGAGGCCACGTTCTCACCTGCACTGAGGGTTATCAGACGTCCTGATATCTTGTTACGGTTTAACTCGCATTTCCTGACAACTAACCAGGCTGAGCATCCTGGCATGTCATGCTAGTCTGTCGTCTTGGAGAGACGCCCGTTCATATCCTTTGCCCATCTTTCTGCTGAGTTACCATCTCCACGCTGAGTTGCAGGAGTTCTTTATATAGTATGGGCATAAATCCTGTGTGAGATATATATATTTTAAAAATCTCCTAACTTGTGGCTTGTCTTTTAAATTTCTTTATGTTTTTTTTTTAATAAGGAGTTGTTCTTAATTTTAATGTAATCGAAGTTATCAATCTTTTTTCTTTATGCTTATTAATAGCAATTTAGCAAAATAGCAAATAGCCAAACTAGTGCTTGGTAGAATTCTATTCCTCCTTTTCATTGGCTTTTAAAAAAGTTTTCATTGATACATGATATCTGTACATACTTATTGGATATATGTGATGTTTCGTGACGTGCATAGAATAGGTAGTGATCAAGTCAGGGCATTTGGGGTGTCCATCACCTCGAGTATTTGTCATTTCTGTGTGTTGGGAACATTTCGCGTCCTCTCTTCTAGCTGTGTTGAAATATACAACGCACTGTTGTTAACCGCAGTCGTCCTGCTCTGCCATGGAGCGTTGGAAAGAACTTATTCCTTCTGTGTAAGGGTGTGTTTGCACCGATTCCCAGCCTCTCTCCCCGCGCCCGTGTTTGATGAGATTGTTCCTCAGGGCATAACTGAGAAAGGCCTCCGAGTTACTCGCCTGTGCATAAACTTTTCTTCGTCATCCCATGAACTTACTCTTGGTGGTTTTCAAGCGGGTATGTGAATCCCCCTCAGAGCCCCTTGCTACCTTGCCGACTGTTTGTTCTAGTCTCTATTTCTGATCGGCATTTTCCTCCTGGCCACCAGCGCTGGAGTTCTGTAGCACGGGAGTGTTAGAGAGAGGACAATGCTGATGAGGACCGGGCCGTCGACAGCCCTAGGTCCCTGGGGCCTGGGCAGCTACTCAGCCTCTGCAGTTCTTTCCTGCAAGCCGGAGACAGCCCCGTGACCCGGTCAGAGGGAGGGACCTGGACCAGTTGTATTGAATAGGGAAGGAGGAGGTTGTGTCTGGGTTGCGTGGCTTAGGAGGCCACTAGACTACCTAGTGATTTCAAAGGTTTTGTCCTCAAGACCTGAAATTCACACTGCTGGAATCATTCTTTTAGGTTAATGCACTTGTCTCCAGTATAGATTTAAAAAGTGTCTCTAGAGGGGAACAGCACATATGAGGATACAGAACAGGGCAGGTTGGTGACAGGGGCTAATGAAGAGGCTGCACGCTTGTGGCAACATTGGGGAGTATAGTCCAGGCAGGGAGCGTCTTCTAGGGGAGGAGGTGCCCACCTTGCAGTAGCAGAGCTCCCGCCAGTCTGGGAGCTGTCCCCAAGAGCTGGTGCCGAACCCACAGACATGCGCCCAAAGCTGGGAGAGGGAAACAGCACGTCCCTCACTCTGGCTCTCGCCCTGGTGACATTTGGTTGTCAGATCCAGCTGTTTGCATTGTGCAGGCCACTTTGGGGCGGAAGTGTGCCCACCTGCCACCCAGCAGCGCCCACTGCTGCGCACCTTGCTGTCTGAACAGAGAGCTCGGGAGCTGCATCCACATTGTCTGTGGAGCAGAACGCTGCAGAGACAGCTAACATTTGAAAATAATGAAAAGAGGCAGTCTTTCTCAGGCCTGGAAGCTTCCTACAGGAAAGTCAGGTGGTGCAGAGATGAGGAGGAGGGAGAGGAAAAGGGACCTGGCCGGGCAGGCTGAAGAGGTCCTGAGCTGTGGGTGGCACAGCCAGTGGCTGTGGCTAACCACAGGCCAGACCTGCCTCAGGCAGAGCACCAAGTGAGGGTCTGGTAGCCCTTGACTCGTGGGTCCTCCGAGACCCCGAGATGCAGCAGGAAGAATTCTGGGGAAGGGAGCTGTCCTCCCCCTCATCTGGGGCTCTGCCACGTACGATGTCCCTTATGAGTATAGAACATCCTTCTGTCAGGGTCACAGACACCTTGCTCCACTGCAAGGTTAGGCGAAGTCACGTTTATCCAACAGCACTCAGCTTGGTTCCTCCCTTCTGACGGTGCAAGATCTGGGGCCAGGGAGGTGAGGACGTCCTTCCTCTGTGCACCCTAAAGGAATGCACAGGCTTCTCGCATGCATTCATGATAGCCCAACACAGCACTTAGGAGAATCGTCCTTCCTCAGCGAGGAGCAGAGATTTGACAAGGCTCCTTGGGAGGTGGGAATTTAACTCGATTGCTCTGCTTCTCAGCCCAGGCTGGGTTTCTCTTCTCTCAACCTCACCCCGAGTTCTTCCTGGGCCAGAGCACAACCTCTCCTCTGGCCACTCCCTTGGCCTGTGGGCAGCATGGCTGCCATTGTCCCTCTCAGGGCAGTGATGACGGTGTCGCTGCACTTGGGAGGCCCTACAGGTGAGGCCCTGGTGAAAAGTGCCAAGATTGGAAAATGCCCCTCTGTTGCCATCTCCTTCACTATTCACATGCCCTCGTACATGTGCATGCACATGTATGCATACATGCACATGCACAGACCCACATGCCTGCCCCTGCAGACATGCACACAGTGCACACCCACTCACACGCATGCAAACATATGCACATGCTCGTGCGGCTGCGTAAACGCAGCTTCGCAGCCTGAGATGCCTGTGCCTGTCCTAGTCCTGGCGCTGCTCCAATGAGGGACCACACTCTGGGGCTCAAACAGCAGAGATTCACTGTCCCACAGTTCTGGAGGCCGATGTCTGAGATCAGGGTGTCTGCAGGGTTGGTTCCTCCTGAGGCTGTGAGGGAGACTATTCTAGGTCTTTCTCCTGGCTTCTGGTGGTTTGCTGGCTTCTTCAGTGTTCCTCATCTTGTAGAAACATCCCCAAGATCATCTCTGCCGTCGTCTTTGCGTGGCTTCCTCCCCGTGTGCGTTTCTGTGTGCAAATTTCCCCTTCTTACAAGGACACGAGCCGTACTGGATTGGGGCCCACCTCAGTGACCTCGCCTTAACTTGATTACCTCTGTAAAGACCCCGTCTCAAAATAAGGTCGTATTCTGAGGAATTGGGGGTTAGGACTTCAACATGTGAATTTTGGGGGTGACACAATGTGAACCCGTAACAAGATGGTATCCATTTCAGCCTGGAAAGGGTCCTGGGCAGAGATATCATTGAATATACATCGGGGGTGGGGGTGTTGCCTGCAGGAAGAGGCGGGAGCTCCCAGGCCTCCAGCTGTCAGCCCGGGTGGCCCTTCCCTGGGAGCAGCACCAGGTTAGTTTGAAAAGGGGTCAATAGGATGTGAAGGTAATCTGAATTCTGAGAGTCGCAGCTCGGCTTCTGCGACAGAAACGTCTCCCTTGGCTGGCGCAGTGACCTGTGCGGGAGGCGGCGGGACGGAGACGCAGCGTGTGCGTTTGCTGTGGCTCACTCGCAGATGTTCGCGGCAGATGTCTTGGCCACTGACTAAGCAACGAGGCTGGGTGGATGAGCCCGCTTTTCCCTGCACCTCGTGTTGTGGTGTTTTGATTAACCAGCTCGCTGCAGTGATGTTGGGGCAGTGCACGGGATCCACATCTGGCTTCGCTGCTCCAAGATGTTTCCAGGGTGAGGGGGGCGGCGTGCGGGGACAGTGCGCTCTGTGATAAGACTGCGGCGAGGCGAGTCAGACGGTCCCCACCCACCACCCACGCACGCCCCCCTGTGTGGAGGGGCGGAGATGCCACCCCAGAGCCTCCGCCCGTCCGCTGCACCCCAAGACGTCCATGCCCCACAGTGAGTGTTTTGAAGTTAAGCCTCTCCCTCCTGCCTGCCCAGAGTCACTGTGCTCATCAATTTTATTTGCATAATTTCAAGCACCATTAATAGTACATGGCATGAGGAAAAATGACCGAGCTCTTCCTCCATCCATGAGTGAAATTGGGTTTAGTAGAAAATTAGTTGTCTTAACTGGCAAATGATGAAAGCCTGAGAGGAAAGTGTTTAAATAAGGAGGACCGAGTGGGACTCCGGGCTGTCAAGCACGCGGCCAGCCTGGAATGGGTCCCCCACCTGGGGACGTGTGTTCAAGGGAAGGACTAGGGAGGGTCCCCTGAGAATGACGAAGTCACACTGGGTTAGGGTCCACTCTCATGACCTCATCTTAACCTGAGTCACCTGCAAAGACCCTACTTCTAAATAAGGTCACATGCACAGGTACTGGGGGTAGGACTTCAGCACCTTTTGGGGGGACGCAGCGCAGCGCACAGTGGAAGGTGTGCTCGCCCGTTCTTAAAGCTGGGAGAGTTGTCACCACGCTTAAATGCCCTCAGTTCCTCCAGCCCAGCCAGACCAGCCGACGCAGGTCTCAGGGTTTGAACCTGTTCAGATCTGGCTGTGACTGGCTCAAACTGGTCTGAACCAATGCAAAAAACTGGGCCCAGCTGCTTGGAAACCAGTTGGAACCGACGAGAACCAGGCTGATCTAGGTCGCTCAAACCGGCTGCTGGGTGGAGCGTGCTGCCGTTCTCAGAGGGGGGAGAAGAACGGCACAGGGTTTGGGGGCACACGGGGAAGACCTTGCATTTGGGTTCACACAGGCTGAGTAGGGGGCGCCTCCGCGGAGGCACCTGGTGGTGGGCGAGGAGAGGTGTGGAGTGGAGTCTGCGTCTCAGCAGCAGGAGCAGGTGTGGGTGAAATCGCCCAGTGGCGGGAAGACAGCTCGACAGCAAAGGCCTGGGGAACGCCAACACGCACAAGCCTCGGGGAGGAAGAGGTGGCCGAGAGGAAAACCAGAAGGTATGGAGTCACGGGTGCCAGTGGGAAGATGCTTCTAGAAGGATGGTGTGTGTAGTGGTGTCAAATGCCCATTACAAAGTCAAGTAAGAAGGGGACTGAGAAATGACTGAAGGATTGGGCCACGTAGACGTCACAGTTGGCACTGGAAAGAGCCGTTTTGGGGGATTTGTAGGCTGTGGGGAAACCGTGGCTGTGCCTGTCAGTGCTGCAAGGAGCTGGGCCGGGCGGGAAAAGGGCAGGACTGGGCATGATGGACTCGCAGGCCGGTGCTCCCAGGGCTGCCAAGTCACAGGACCATACACTGGGCAGCTTAAACAGCACAGGTGTATCCTCTTCCTTCCAAGGCTGCGAGAAAGAACCTGCGGGTTCCCCACTCTCTCCTGGTAGCTGCAGCCGTTCCTTGCCTTGTCCACGATGTTCTCTCTCTGTCTTCACGTCCTCTTCCCTCTGTGTGTGTCTCTGTTTCCAAATTCCCTCTCTGTATGAGGACACCAGTGGTACTGGGTTAGGGCCCGCCCTAAGGACCGCGTCTCAACTTGATGGTTTGTGCAAAGACCCTGCTTCCCAGTAAGCGCACGCTCACAGGTGCTGGGGCTGGGACTGTAGCCTCTTTTGGGGAGACGCAGTTCAGCCCACAGTGCAGGGTTCGCCTGTTTGTTTTTCAAGACGGGAAGGCTTTAAGCGTGTTTGAATGCTGGTGCGAAGGGGCCAGACAGTGTTGAGGATGCAGGAGGGAGCGAGCATCGTGCACAGTGGCCCGAGGAGATGGCCCCAGGGGGAGGGACAGCCCCTCTGCCCCGACAGGAGAGACGGGGAAGAGAGCAGGGCGTGCTGGGGACGCAGACGGGCACGGGGCGGGGGCAGTCCTCTCTGCTGGTTTCTGTCTTACTCTGACTCGGGAGGGAGAGCATTTGCAGGAAGTAAGGTGGAGGCAGAGGCGGGGGCAGGATGAGGAGTGTGGACAAGACTGGAACACGGCCCTCGGGCTTCACTCTGATTGGCAACGTGTTGTCCCTTAAAACCAAAATGATTTGAACCAAATATGGTAAAACGTTAAGACTTGACAAGGCTGGGAAGTAGGAGCGTAGTATCCATTAGATCATTATATTATTTTCTATAATTTTCTGGCTGCTTGAAATATTTCATAAGGTATAAGCACATAGATTAGGAAAAGGGAAGGAAGAACAGCATCCTGCCCTTGGCGGGCTCTTGTCAGCAGCGGCTCTTCTCCCCGACCGTTCCGAGAGGCAGGTGACCGATTTGCTCCACGAATCTCCCACCCCTCTCCCTGCTCCTAGTGCCTCCCCGTTCCTTCAGTTCCAAGGAGGCAGCTAATCTCTTGCCCAGCGAGGACCTCTGGTTAGGGGCCCCCGAGGCCATAGTGCTGCAGGCAGTGTGCCCCTTGGCCGGCCCCGCACACTCCCCCTGCTTGGGGACCCTGGCTGAGCAGAGAGTGAACACATGAGCCACCCATTCTGGCTGAGACACCTGACCCAAGCTGGCTGGGCACCAGAACCTTTCCCCGGGAATTTGGAGTTGGGCGGTGGAAGAAGACAGAGAAGGAGCAGGTACAGGTGTGGGGAGCGTGGCAGGGTCACGGTCATCGTGGCCAAATGTCGTGGGAATTCTCGGACCTCTGCTGCTGGGGCCTAGGGCTGCCCCGGTCCCTGCCCTTCAGCCTTCCTCGGGGTCCAGGAGACACGAGCCCTTGCGAAGGCCGCCCCCACCTCCCGCTCCACGCTGCTCTGGAGCCACCGTGTGTCGGCTTCTTGCAGATCAAGGCCCCTGACCGAGTCTTAACATTGGCCAATACTCAGGATTTACGGAGGCCACGGCGCCTTTCCCAGCTCTGGCCTGAGGCACGCACAACCCAACCGGGGTGGGGAGGATTTGGGCAGACTTGGACAAGAACCCAGGGAAGGGCTGGCTTCTGAATGCTCGCGAGGGAGGGGGGGTTGTCCCTAGGGAGAGGCATCAGGGCCTCTGCGAGTCCCAGGGCCGTGGGCTCTCTCTCCACCAAGCACAGACCGACAAGAGATGCTCTTGTCAAATGGCGGCTGGAGAGAAGGGATGAGCTTCTGGAACAATCAGGGACACTGGAAAGTGACCCCACAGGGAGGGTCAGACCCCGATGCTGTGGCTCTCGGCACAGGCTGCAGAGCTGGTCTGGGCTTTTTATTGCCGGTGGAGCCGGCAGGAGCATAGGATGGTACAAATAACCCCTGCGCTGCTTCTAGCTGCCCCTGGAATCACAGAGCAGCTTTGGCTTTGGTGGAGAGAGGCCTCTTCTGGGAGCCAGCTCCTCTTCCTTCGCTCCAGGGTGCCGCCGTGTCTTTCCTTTCAGCCCAGATCGCCCCCAGGGCTCGTTTTAATGGGCTTGAAAGCAGAGTCTTACCCCAAGGCCTCTGCACAGGTGGGATCTCTATGAGGGTTTGTGGAACTCGGTAGAACAGCAAGAGCCCCTGGTGCAGAGAATCACTGGGGGAACTGAAGAAAAACCCCGACGCCCAGGCCCACCCCGTGCAGGGCACATTGGTGGGTGCTTGGCCGTCCCGGCCACCAGGAGCCATGGAACCACCTTGTCCATCGAAAGCCTCGATCGGGGCCCAGCGTTTCCAGGCGTTTGTTACATAAACCAAGACCGCAAGGGAGAAGCCCGGAGCAGCGGGACCCAGTTCCCGTTCCTGCGTCTCTTCCTGCAGCTGGCATGAGTCTGCCGTTTCCACTGGCTCTCCTGGGAGCCGCAGCCCTGCTCTTAGCCCTGGGTTCACTTACTAGGAAAGATCGCTGGGGAAGAAAGTGTCAGCTTTGGACGGCAGTCCCGGCGTGGGCCGCCTTGTATGGGGGATGTGCTGCTCCCTCAGTTTCCCTTTTGGACCCCGCCCCATGCTTCACGGTGGCTTTGGCTAAGGAGCGGCTGGCGTGAGCTCCCATCTGCCCTTTCGTCTGAGCCGCTGGCTCCGAGGGGACCTGATGGTGTCCTCGGCTGTGGTCCTGGACCTCCCAGGGCACAGGGTATGTGCTGGGACGTTCGAGGACCCCTGCCTGTTCTGGAGGGGGAAGCGGAGGGGGGCCCATCACGAGGGCATCGCGAGGCTGCTTCTGTCGGGCACAGGAAGGTCGGCCCGTCCCGGACAGGGAGGAGGTGCTTCGGGAGTATAATTCCTCATTAGCGATCCTAACCCTTGCTTCCTAAAGCGGCTCGTTAGGCACCCAGGTAAACCTCCGGGTCTCTTCTTTCTGCCCCCTGGTGTTCCAGGGAGGAGACAGGGGCCTGCTGCGGTCATGGGCCACGGGAGAGAGCAGGTCACTGCCCGAGACGCTCAGGAGGTGGACGCTGGGTGGGTTCAGAGGGCCCTGAGGCCCCCGGGGAGACAGACCCAGGCTGCCCCGGCCACCTTACGAGAGGCGTCCAAGTGAAGCTGGATACCCTGTGTGCACTCGGCACCTGTCGCCAGGTGGAGACCCTGTGTGCACTCGGCACCTGCCGCCAAAGGTCATGCAGGTGCCTTACAAAGATCACTTTGTAAGGATTCTTTTTAATTAGGTCCTTCCCACACAGAGAAAGAGAGAGAAGAGTTTGTTCCAGACTTTGAACACTACCTGGGGAGATTATTTCTAGCCAAAGGCACAGAGAGAAGTAAAACCGGAGAAATTTTAACTGAGAAGAGACTGTGTGGATTGGCCCGAGCACATGTCGCACATGCGGAGCAGACACCAGAGCGTGTCCTGCCTTGTGCGAGAGTACCCAGCAAATCCGCGAGGGGGCTCGTGCCCGGGGATGCTTTCCGTGCACCAGATTTCAGCGTTTTGACTCCTAGCTGCAAGTTTTTTTCTGTTGAGAGTAGGATTTTTTACCTCCTCCTCCCTCATCCCATCTACCCATCCTACTCTTTGTTCTTTTAGCACAGGTGACTGAGTCGATCCTTTCCCAGATATTTGCTGAGCCCCCTAGGTTGTCTGTGCAAGTCCCAGGTGACTATGGGGTGGGGGGGCGCAGCTAGAGCGCCTCTGGGGGATGGAACGCTGGGCAGCAAAGCCAGGACTGTGGATGGGTTGGCTGTTTTTTAAAATTTTTGTGAGATGCACATAAAATTCGTCCTCTTAACCATTTTTGAGAGTGCAGTTCGGTGGCAGAGTGCATTTACGTTGTATCACCATCGCCACCATCCGCCTGCAGAACTGTTCTTGCAAAACAAAAACGTGTCCCCATTAAACAGTAACTCCCTGCTGCTCCCTCCACTAGAGGGTGGCTTTTCTGGGTGGATTAATTTGGGCAGACTATAGCCAGCGACCTATAGAAATGCCTCATTTCCCTGGATTACCCGCCCCGGACTCCTTTCATCTTGGTGTTTGGACTCCCACTCCCACGGCCTGAGGACACGCAGGAATGTATTCTGGCTACCGAGTTTGGCGATCCCCTTCCCGGGCACTGGGTATGGGCAGTGGGCGGAGGGGCGTGCTGGGTGCAGGCATTTCACGTACTTCCAGCTGCTGAGATCCTGCCGTCCCCCTTCCCCCATCCGTGGGGCATGCCGAGCAGTCCTGAGCCGAGTCCGGGAGAAACGAGAACTTGGCATTGGAAGCGCGGAACGTCTGGGCAGCCTTTTGAGGAGTCAGCAGGAAAGGTGGAATTGTACAGCCGAGCCTCCCTGGGCACCTTTGGCTGAAGGTCGCCGGGAGACGGCGTTTCCAATTCATGTCACTGCTCCAGCCAACCACTTAGTGCAAAATTGCCCATAAAGTAAACTTGAATTACAGGTGATAAAACTGCAGCCCACTCTCCCTGCGGCTGGCCCCCTCTGCTCTCCCCGGGGCGAAGCTCAGATTCCTTCCGACAGGAGCAGCGAGGCGGCTGCACACGCTGTCTCTGGTGGAGTCCTGCCCTCAAAGTGGAAGTCCTTGTTTTCTGGGGTGGGAGACCCTGGGCTTCTCATTGACCCCTCCTGGAAAGCAGATGCTGCTGTCTCGGGCCTGTTTGTCTCCCGTCTCTGCTTCCCGCTGCAGTGTCCTTTCGAGTCATGTGAGGGCCCCTTGTGCCCAAGCCCAGACGGGCAGGCCAGTGACCCCACCTCCAAAAGCCTGAGGGACCGTGACGACACCCTCACCCCTGGGCTCCTTGCACCCACCCACGTTCTCTCTCCAGATACGCTTTTCTTGAGCGAATGTTAAACGTTCAAACCAATTCTTTCCAAGGCGTTCGCCTGATCTGTTGGTGTGTTTATTCCTTCATGAACACGACTGACATTCATGACGAACAGGACTGATGATCCTGTCCCCGGCCCTGAAATTTTAGAGATGACCTGACATTGGCCTCAAGGGGCCTCAGTTGGGAGGAGGTAACTCAGGACAGTCACCAGGTGTGTCCAGGTGTGGAGGGAGCGCAGGGGGAGGGCCATCTCAGGTAAGGCTCCCTTAGGGATCTGGGGGTGAGGAGAGTCTTCTAGGCTCAGGAACAGTTTCCGTCACCGCAGGGCGCCGTCTCGTGGAAAGTGTGGCGGGACCAAAGGAGGGTTTGGTGAGGATGGCTTCTGTTGCACCTGGCCTCCGGGTGACAGGCGCAGGTGGTGTCCAGTCTCGCTTATTGTAGTCGGATGCTGGTGACAGCTGCCATCATGCTGTGGCTTCCTTATCCCCCGTCCATTAATATTCTTCCTTTTTCTTCTGGTTTCGTCAAGACTTTGGCTTCGTGCCTAGCAGGGGTGTGTCCGTGGGAAGCCGCTGCTCAGCAAGGCGCCCCCCAACCTCAGGTTTAGGGCTGTTTCATCGCAGCAGGGCCTGGCTGCCCGGGTGGGCCCCGCACAGGGTGGGCTCAGCCGTCGGTACCAAGTCCTCCAGCCCCTCCCTGCTCACTCCACATGTACCCCGTGGGCCAGGAGAGGCTGCTGCAGACCCGGGGGGCACAGGCTGTGGTGCAGAGGGCAGCAGCGGGTGCCCCAGCAGCAGTTAGGCCAGGAAGCATCCTTGATGTTCTGGTGCAGAAGGACCAGAACCTGGGAAGACGTGACTAAGTTGACATTGTTGAAAGATTCTGATCCCAGCTCTGCTCCTTCTTGGCTGTGTGATCCTGAGTAAGTTACTAAACTTCCCTGTTTCCTAATCTTGTCCTGTTTGAGAATGGGTCTGACCTGGTAGGGTAGTTGCAGAGATGAAAGGCAGCTTGTTCCTACCCGTCTGCCCTCTCGGTGGCCCTGGTGTCTGCGCCTAGGGTCAGGGGTGTGGTCAGTGATGGGGCAACAGAAGGAAGCCCCTGGGACTGAGGGATGACACGTTGCCCGGAAACCGACCGGGAACATGCAGGAAAGGCAATCATGTTACTGGTGCAGGTGGCAGCTCCGAGACCCACCTACAGTTAGATTTTCGGAATTGTCTTAATTTTACCAGATCCCGATTCCATGTGGGAGGAGCAGCCTCCCCCTCTCCCGTTTCTGCGAGGAGGGATAGAGGAGTTCGCTTTTTGTCCTTTTGTTTGTGGCTCTCACTTACATGGGGGGACGTGAGGAAGAGGGGAGGGGGCTGTCCTTCCCCCGGGACATCTGGAGCCCCAGGGCAGAAGTGAGCTCCTTCCTGGGGCGTCAGTTTCACGGCGGGGCTGGCGGTGCGAGAGCGCAGGCTTCAGGGAGAACCGCAGGCGTGTCTGCGGAGTAGAATGCAGAATGTGCTCGACTCTTAAAAATACCACCGAATATTTCATGAAGTAGCTCCAGGCTGTGGGAGCTGCCTCCTGCCATGGCCGCAGACCCCGGGTTTGTGCTTGCTGCCCATTGCTTTCCGAGTGTTCCAGCAGAAGAGCCGGAAAGGTATTGCCCCGGGAGCCCTGGCTGGGAGCACCCTGTGTGGCGTCTGCCTGGCATGTGGCAAGGTTGGGCTGGGGGAGCCCGTGGCCATTTTTAAGTTTGTAAACAATAAATGAGGAGGAAACAGTTATTAGATTTTCGCCTTCCCCTCTCCACACTCAGCAGCACAGGCTCTGGCATGGTGGTGGCAGCTCAGTGAGGCCGGGGACACTGGCCGCCGGGGCTGGCACGGAGAAAGCCCCCCCCCGCCACCGCTGCCCAGCTCTGGCCTCTCTTCTCTGCAGGGCACAGGCGGCCCCTGACAGCTCAGTCCCTGTCTATAGCTCCCTGCCCTCTTGACATTGCAGCCCTCATGGTCGGCAGGTGACCATGAGCCTAGTGGGAAAGGCGCCATTTTGGACGGTGCGCTGAGGGGACAGTGTGCACAGGCCACCCTCCCTCCCTGAGCTTCTGAGCAGGCAGAGCGAGCTTGAGCCCTCAAAGTGGAAACTTTTCCCCCCGGCTTGGGTGTTTTGAAGGAGCCTGAGACGTAACCCAGAGAACAGATCATTCATGGCCCTTTGCCATTAAGGAGCTCGTGCCCTCGTCAAAGTCCCTGGAGGGGCTTGCTGGGAGGTCTCTTGGACCTCTTCCCATGCTGGCATCTGAACCACAAACCCTGGGGAGGTGGGGGGCATCCCTCTGGGTCAGAAGCACAGGTGGGCACAGCAGTCCTGTAGGTGACACTTTCTGCCCACCAAGGGCTGTGGAGAGAGGAAGATGAAGCTGGGTCCTCTGCTTTCTCTGCTGGGTGCCCTGCTCCTCACCCCTCTGTGCCCACTGCTCAGCGGGTCACACCTCTCAGGATACGTCCTGCATGCCGCCAGCCCCTGGAAGGGAGACGTGCGGGTCACGTCGCCATCGCAGCACCCGGCGCACACACTCTGCATGCAGCTCTCGTGCTCCTGGGGCTGGGGCTACCTCCCGTGTGTCTCCGTGTCCCCAGTGCAGGACACAGGGCCTGACATCCAGCAGGTGCTCAAGAAACATTTGTTAAACAGAATGAACGTGAGGATGGGGGTGGGGTGAGGGGTGTGTTTGGGGAGTAGGTGCCGGACCCAGATCTGCGTCAGTTCTGAGTCCCTAGCTTCCTTCTCTGGTGGAGTGGTGGGGACAGGAAGGTGGGAGGGGCCCTCCCCACCTGCCAGAGGCTCAGTATAGACTTACCGAACGAGTGACCTGGTGCCTCCACCCTCTGCAGGGAGGAACAGAGGCTGTGCTGTTGGGCTGAGCAGGGGTGCTGGCAGGAGGTGCTGGTTCTTATGGAGGCAGGGGACCCGGGGCAAAGGGGTTTAAGTTGGCAGCTGTGGTTGCCGGGACCGAGGGCTTTGAGCCCTTCTCCAGAGGCCGCTGAGCAGATGTGATTCTAGAGGAAGCCATGAGGCTGTGGCTGTGCCCATCAGGCCCCAGTGAGACGAGATGACCCAAAGGCTCCGGCAAGAAGCAGAGGGGCAGCCACCCCCACCCTGGCCAAGCTGCATCTTCCGGGTCACCAGAGGCCATCCTGTCCTAGATGTAAACCCGCAGGCAGTGGCAGGGCACCCCCGCCCCACCCCCGTCCCAGGGACTCCCAAGCCTGTGCAGTGGCCGGAGCAGGTCACCAGAGTCTACAGGAGCTCACTGCCCAGGGTGGCAGGAGCCCCCTCAGCAGAGTGGGATTATACTCTTCTGGGGTAGGAGGTTTGGGACCCTTCAGCTCCAAATAAACAAACAGGACTGCCACCAGCATTTATGCCATTTGTGAAAGTTAGATAAAGCCTCCCTCTTTGGTCAGGCACAGCCCTGCAGCAAGCACATTTGTGGCAGTTATAAAAAGGGCCCCTTCCTCCTGGCAGGTAGCTCTGGCCAGGTGCAGGGCTTGGCAAGCTAGCCCAGGCTGGCTCTAGTCCCACTTGGCCCTTGATGGACTCCCTTGTGGAGTGAAAAACCTACACAACTGTACAGGACCATCATGCTCATGTCCTTTCCGAGAGTCTGTGCTGATGCCCCTATCCGCCCCAACCCATTCATCCTGGGAACTGGGGTGGCTGGCTGGGACGGTGGTTTCCCTGGGCTCAGACTCTGAAGGGCTCTTCTCTCAGTAACTTAGGGGTGCCGCCAGGCCGGGGGAGCTGCCCGCTCACCATGCCCCTGCCCTTTGACCTCATCTACACGGACTACCATGGCCTGCAGCAGATGAAGCAGCACATGGGGCTCTCCTTCAAGAAGTACCGGTGAGAGTGCGGCGGAAGGGTGGTGACGTGGCCCCTGCCCCCAGCCACACGCCCAGCCCCCACGTCCTGGCTGCCAGCTGGGCCCAGCGGGGGAGGACGCACTGTCCTGTGTTCTCCTGCCTTCTGCCCTTCCCCTCCCCCGCCACTTCTATCTTGGCCAGCTCGGCTGATAATTCATAAACTGCCAAGAGTCGCTCCATTACCCTCCCGCTGCACTGAGGCTGGGGGCAGGGGTCAGAGGTAGCCTGCCCCCAGGAGAGGGCAGAGGAATTGCAGGAAGCAGGGCATGACCTCTGCCATGGGGGCCTCGGGGCCTGGCTCTGCACTCCCCACCTCCCCCTGCCACGCCACCCACTCTTGGTCTGGAGGAAGGCCATGGCCATCGCTCCCTGTCTCTCTGCAGCCAGCGGGCGCAGGGTTTAATTTAGCACCGAGCGCCCGGCTATTTATTACACGAGCTCTGGTCCCATTGACTACCCCGCATGATTTTATTAGGGAAAAAAGTGACAGGCAGTGTTATTGCTTTTATTATTAATGCGTGTTCTCTATGCACTGGGCGCTCTCTTCTCCCTCCCCCTGCACCTTGTGGGGGGCGGGAGTGGGGAACAGTGCTGACTTCAGCACGCTGCAGACAATTCTGGGTCACCAGGAGGGACGCCAGGGTGAGGGAGCTCTTGTGGAACTGCCTGAGTCTCAGCACTTTCCTGGAGGTGCCCTGTCCTGGGGGTGGGCTGGGCAGAGGGGCAGGTTCTGTGGCCATTGAGAGTGGCCTTAGAGTTGCTCTGCCCATGGTTGGCTGATTCTAGAGGGACAAGGCCCCTCTGGGCTTTGACCGCAAAGCCTCTGCCCAGCTGGGAGGTCTACCCTGCCTTGCAGAGGAGGTTTGAAGACATTGCCTCCCCACAGATAGCCCCGCAGGCAGTGGCCTTCCTGCACCCGGTCCCAATAGGCCAGGCACATCCAGGGGTGTCAGGCTCCTGAGCAGAGGAGCTGTGGACTCCCCGCCCAGGATTATAGGTGTATAGGTGACCCTGGGGACCCCCCACTCCAAGCAGCAACCCCTCCTTAGGCTCCCTCCAGGTGGTGGTAATGGCCAACAGTCCCTGAGCACTAGCCATGGACCACGGGCCAAGAGTCCCCTGTGGCCCTGAGACAACCGGGCTGTTGTCATTCCCACTGGGCAGGTGGGGAAGCCGAGGCAGAGAGGTGAAGGCACTTGCCTGTGGTCACGCTGCAGCGTCTGCCGCAGCCCCCGCCCAGGGACACACAGGGAGGTTGCTGACCCTGGTTCCTGGTCCCTGCTGTTGGGGGGGCAGGTGCCGAATCCGGGTCATCGACACCTTCGGGACAGAACCTGCGTACAACCACGAGGAGTACGCCACGCTGCACGGCTACCGGACCAGCTGGGGCTACTGGAACCTCAACCCCAAGCAGTTCATGACCATGTTCCGTGAGTGCCCGGCGGGGCATGGGGGGGCATCGGGCGGGGGGAGCAATGCCTCGGGGTGCTCAGAGGAGGCAGGGTCTCGTCCCTCCCTCGCCTTCCTTCCTGCACCGGTGGGTGGATGGGACCCACTCAGCATCGCCTTCTCCCTCTCAGCAAGCGTGTGAACTACAGAGGAAGCCCCTTGTGGGCTTTGGGGAGCAGGAAGCTTGGAGGGGTGTCCTGGGCGGGTGACCTACCCAACACCAGAGGACGTGGCTTTCACCTTCCAGGAACGCAGCCGAGGCACGGCTCCGGAGGGAAGGGGATTCAGGGGCCACCCCGAGGGGCTGGAGCATCCGTGGGTGGCAGGGCAGGCGGGCAGGCCTTTCCCCGTGAAGGGAACAGGTGCAGGAAAGATGCTGGGCAGAGCCGGGAGACTCTGGAAACGCTAGAGCGCGTCAGGCACCACCACTGGGGACGGCGGCGGTGAGGCGCAGGTGCGGCGGAGCCCTCGGTGGACATCTGCCCGTGGAGGGCTTGAGGCAGGGGACGCCACCAGAGCTGAGCTTTAGCTTTTTAAAATGAGACTCTAAAACCTATACACACACCCACCAACCCTCCTGAATGCAGCACGCTGAAATAGTTTAACCTTTCCTGGACAACTCCGGGTCGGGTCTCCATCTCACGGCCCTTCGGGACGGCAGAGGTGTGGAGCCCTGTCCCTTTCTTTTCCTCCTTGTGGGGAGGCTCTGGGCTGTCACTTTTAATTACTGTCAGCACATCTGCTTCTGGTGGCACCTTGCACACGCTCTTTGAAGGCTCTGGGCCAGAAAGCAGGATAAGCGCCCTTGTTAGGGCTGTGTCTAAATTAAGAGCAAAATGGGTTCTGAGCAAGGTCCCGAGGGATTTAGGATAAGTGAAGTGTGTGATCTTTCTTTAGCCCGTCAGACTCGCAGCAGCTCTCCCGGGCGCTCAGAGCTTCCTCTTTTCCTTATTCTCTAGGGTCTGGGCTGCATTAGGAGCAAATGTGGTTTTTGAATAAATAACTAATGGCTTGGTTAAATTCCAGAAGGGTGGGAAGGTGGGAAAGTCCCTGGAGCCCACATGGTCCAGATGAGAAAACAGAGGCCCAGCGAGGTAGAGCAGCCCACCTGAGGTCACACAGCCGTGTGGGGCCTAGGCTCCTTCCGAAAGGCCCCTTTCAAGGTGACATGAGATTTCTCATTGTCCTCTCAGGCGAAGAGCAATTAGAGGGGAGTGACACAGGGAGATATCTGGAGGGGAAGGAAGTGGGGGTGCCGATGCTCCAGGCTGCGGAAGAGGGAAAGCTGGGAGCCGGGAGCCTTGTGTAACTAGCCCGCTTGCATGGAAGCGGTCAGATCTGAGGCTGGCAGAAAGGACATGGGGGACGGCGGAGCAGAAGAGTGGGGTCTTTCAGCGAAGGCGCCTGAGTTCGCATTTGAGACCTACTGTCACTTCTTGACGTTCTTGAACATCACAGAGGAGAGTCCTTATTGAGGGGCGTTACCCTGGCAGAGCGCGGATGGCCGGGGGTGCCGGTGGCGGAGGGGGAGCCGAAGAGGCTCTGCCGTAACCTGCACTGAGAAAATGGGGACTTGTTCCAGGGCGGAGACCACTGGATGTGGAATTCCAGACCTGGCAAACTCCTACTCATCCTCCAAAACCCCCAAGTCAAATGTCTCCTCTTTTTACCGTCACTTTCGCTGACTCCCTCGTCTCCTATTCTAGGCAGAAGGTCTGGCCTCTTCGCCTGTACTTTTATAAATATATACCCAACTCTGTAAAAGCGTATGTTGAAGGGTTATTTGCTTAGATATTTCTTTGCCCTGATAGATTATGAACTACACAAAAAGGGGCCACTGACTGGTTTATCTGACTCCCTCTGGAGCCAACCTGGGGCCTTAGAAAATGTTAACTGATTGGAGAAATCGCAGACAGGGTGGACAGAAAGGAAGAAGGCGGCTGGCGGCTCTGGGATGCACAGAGCTGGGGAGGGGTGTTTCCCATCTAGCGGCCGATTCCCCAGTGAGCTAACCGGGGCTGGCCCTCTTGGCCTTACCCTGGCTCTGCCCCCAGGAGCTCTTTGCTTAATGGCCCCTGTTATTTTAATTGGTTGCAATACTTCCCTGACCCCTCGCACTGGCTTAGCTAATTGTGTTCTAAATCTGTCCCTTCTGGTGGGGAGGGGTGGAATGAAGGGCAGTTGGGTGAAGGATTCTTCAGCTGCAGAGACTGGGACAGGCAGGCAGGGAGCCAGAGTCCGGGAGAGGGGACAGGTGCTGTTGGCAAACAGGGCCAGGGAGGGTCTGCTCTGCCCTCCTGGGGCCTCTCCCCGGCTTGGGCAGAGGCTCCTGAGACGGGGCCGCTGTCCTGACCCCGACCACTGCAGAAAGAACTCACTAGCCCCCCAGAGCTCCAGAGGAGAGATTGTTTGTTCCACAACCTGTAAAGGCCCGTGCGTACGGTGGTCAGATTTTGAATCTGTGAGCTTTCGGGGCCAGGGACAGGAAACCATCATCTCTTCTAAGATGTACCAGATATAGATTATAACTTTTTTTGGGCCATGAGGGGTGGGTATAAATACCACAATAAATCTGTACATTTGGCTGGGCATGGTGGCTCATGTCTGTAATCCTAGCACTCCAGGAGGTTGCTTGAGCTCAGGAGTTCGAGACAAGCCTGAGCAAAAGTGAGATCCTGTCTCTACTAAAACTAGAAAAAAAAACATTAGCTGGGCACCTAAAAATAGAAAAAATTAGCCAGGCATGGTGGCGCATGCCTGTAGTCCCAGTTACTTGGGAGGCTGAGGCAGGAGGATCGCTTGAGCCCAGGAGTTTGAGGTTGCTGTGAGCTTTGATGACACCACTGCACTCTACCTGGGGAAATGAGAGAGACTCTGTCTCAAAAAAAAAAAAAAAAACCAACCCCAAAAGCAACTATACAGTTGATTAAAACACATCCCAATTTGGGAAGTGTTAAAAATGTAGAAAATGTGCATCTGAAATGAAGAAACAGGGTATTTGGAATCAGACTGTTCCGGGGAATCAAGGATAATGCGGCCGCCACCAGTCTCCCCTCTCCCCATAGCCTCTTCCACCAGGAAGGCGGATTGAATACAGTTAGATTCAATAAACGTCTTAGTCGAGATCCTAGGGCACAGAGGGGAGCGGTCGTGTGCCTTGCTGATGGATGGCTCTTATGCCACCCTCCACCGCTCCCTGGCAGACAGAGCTAATCGGTCATGGTGCTCCAAGCACGGCCACCGAATTGGAGCACAAGATAAAACGCATTCCCTGCCCTGGCATGTGGGGCTCTGGGGGCGAGGAAGTCCCAGTGTGGTCTGTGCCCTAACAGAGACCCGACCACTGCAGACGGGGCCACGGGGGGAGGCACATGGGCCCGGGGAGGGCTTCTGGGAGGAGGTGATGTGTGGGTGGAGCCCTGAAGGCTGAATAGGATTTTCTCACCAAGAAAAGGCAGGAGGGCAGTCCAGGCGGAGGGAACAGCAGGGGCGAAAGCTCAGAGGTGGGAGAGGGAAGACGTCTCGTCCACGAATTCATTCGACCGGCCCAGGCTCTGTGTCGGGTGCAAGGGTCACAGAAGTGAACAGAGCAGAGCTGCTGCCTCGGGGCCTTGTGCTCTGATAATTATAAATGAACAAATAAGTATACATGTTAACGTCTGGTCAGTGAGTGCTGTGACGAAAAATAAAGCAGGCAAGGGGACAGCAAGTGACCGGGTCAGGAGAGCTGCATGGAAGCAGGCGTCTGGGTGGGCGGCGGGCGGAAAGTGGGGACAGGGCCTGGAGGTTGTGGTAGGGACTCAGCTTGCGGGTTTTGTGCAGGGGAGGGACCTGGTAGGACCTAGACATGGAAGGACCACTCGGAAGAAAAGACTATCCCAAGAGAGCCACAGGGACGGGAGGCAGCCGTCACCAGGCGAGAGGTGATGGTGGCCCAGGCCAGGGTGCAGGGTGGAGAAGAGAGAAAATATCCCGTCCCCGGATGATGGGCTCTGCGACAGGTGCACGTGGAGGGCAAGAGGAGCGGAGTCACAGGTGCAGCCGAAGCCCGGGGCCCCGGGGTCGCGACGGGGGCAGAGTCCTGGCTGGGCTGTCCGGGCCTCAGCCTCCTCATCTGAAAATGAGCTGGGGGACGAGATGACCTCTTGGGTTTCCTTCTGCTCCGAGCTTTGTGACGGTCTCTGGGAAAGGACACTCTGTCCCCACCAGACCCCTATGTCCTGCCCCCACACGGGGCCGGTTCAGGGGGACCTGGGGCGTGTCCCTGGCTGTGTGGTAACGCCCCTCCCTTCCGCGTGTCGGGCTGCAGCTCACACCCCGGACAACTCCTTCATGGGCTTCGTGTCCGAGGAGCTCAACGAGACGGAGAAGCAGCTCATCAAGGGCGGCAAGGCCAGCAACATGGCCGTGGTGTACGGCAAGGAGGCGAGTATCTGGAAGGTGAGCGCGGCCGCCCACGCCCACACCCTGGCCCTGGTCCTGCGGCCTGTGGCTCCTGTGGCAGCCCCCAGCAATGGGTGGTGGGAAACATCTCCCACTAATGGTTCCAGAAGAAGGTCCCTAACTGCCATTTAGAGACACGCAGCCTGGGAGCTGACGTCCCCTCTCCACCCAGACTCTGCAGTGAACTCAAGCCATGACTTAATTAATGGAGGACTCTGGCTAAACCCTCCACCCTGCCAAGGAGCGGATCAGTAAACAATGCCAGCCCAGCGAGGGGAGCTTAGGCTGGATTGGGGGTTCCATGGGGTGTGGGGCAGAGGGAGGCAGGCAGGGCTTAGAGATCAAAAGTCCATCTTTGGGGCTGGGGGCCCTGAGAGCTGCGTCCGTGGGGTGTTGCCTGCTAACTGGTCACTAACCTGCTCTCTTTCTGTTCCCTGCACTCTCCTTGGCCACGAGGCAGCTCCAGGTATGGAAAAAGTTTGCCATGTGCTCCCTAGACCTCCCCCTCCCCTGTCCTCCCCCTTCCCTGCCTCCCCCTCCCCAGCAGCTGCCCCGGGGGTCTCCCCTGGCCATGTTCCCCCGACTTTGGGCTCTCAGGGGTTTGTGGCTCCTATGGATGGACCAAGGTGGGGAGGAGGGTGGTGGGGACAGCAGGGTCCAAGGTATAGTCTTCCCTGGGTCCCTCTGTGAGGGGCAGACAGGACCCCAGAGGTCGAGGTCCCACTTGACATGGCCATAGGGCAGCTCCCGGGGCTGAGCGGGACCAGAGCAGCACGGGTCGTGGGCATGAGGCAGTTGGCACCAGGTCAAGGTCCTAGTAGACATGCTGGTCGTGGGAAGCGTGTACTGGGTGGCGTCTGTACCCTGCGTCAAACCTGGTGCGTGGTCGTCGTGGCTCATAAATCTTGCAGCTGTACTGGTTAGCATTAGGTCCAGCTGTCGCGGGCAAACTGAAAATAACAGTGACTTCAACAAGGTGGAAGTACGTTTTCCTTCCTGTTTGCAAATTCCGGAGGTGACCCCTCCGGGGCTGGTGTGGAGCTCCCAGGGTCGTCCTACCCTACTGACCCGCCACGGTTAGTTCCTACCCCCATCCGGCCACAATGTTGCCGATGGCCACCGTCATTTAAGTCATTATGTCTGCGTTCCAGCCAGCAAGGAGAAGGAGGGGCAGAGCCGGGTGCGGCATTCATGGCCATTTTCTCTGCCATGCTGCCGCCGGCTCCCTCCGAGTCACGTGAGGGGCGCTGGGATGTGGCTGTTCCAGGCAGCTCAGCTCGGCTGTGCCCCGCTCGGTTCTGGGTTCTGTGACTGAGGAGAGAGGAGAGAGACAGGGGGACACCTCAGTCTGCGCTGCTACGTGGCAGGCACCGTGCTAAGCACGCAGATGCATTTTCCCGTGTCACCTTCACACCGCGAGGTGGGGACCGCCCGCGATCACGCCCACAAACGAGTACGCCAAGCCCGGGCGGGTGCGCGGGCAAGCCCCCAGCGAGCGAGCCTCCGTCCGTGCACGTGCAGGGCCGGACGCCCAAGCCCCGCTCTGCGCAGCTCCCCGGTGTCACGAAGCCCTCGGAGAGTGGCAGGGAGAAGCCTTGGCGGCAGGAACAAAGGTCCCAGACCTCTGCTGAGATATCGGAGCTCACCGCGAGATGCGGGGAGGGGCCAGGAGGTGATGCTCACCCATGGCTGCCGGGGAGGCCCGGGAAGCCCTGTGCACGGGCGTGGGGGGGAGCAGGATTGGAGGGTAATGGAACATGCGGTGTCTGCTTTAGCAGAAAACCCTGGTAAGAAACTGCCCAAGAGAATGAGAGGGTATGAAGTCTGGGAAGAGAAAGGTTTTATCTCTGGCCCAGGGACTTCAGTGATAGCCCAGAGCAACCCTGTTCAGCAGGAGACCTCGAAGAAGCTGCCTCCAGAAAAAGACAACTTTGCTCTGGTGTTTGTAACCGAAGGCAGTCAGAGGTGGCCGGCTGAAGAGAAAAATGAGAGCAGCATCCTGGGACAGGTGCCACCTGGAGTTCAGGGGCCCGGGTGGCAGAGAGGCGGAGCAGGGAGAAGGCGAGGTCGTTCATCATCTTTACGGGGAGCGGGAGCAGAGCCGGGCGAGGCGTTTGGCGATTTTTGTGCTTGGCAGGCCCTTCTCGTTCCAGCTTCTCCAGGAAGTGTCGCCTGCGGCTGGGACTTAGATGCTGTTTTATTAGAGTGTCGTCCCGGGGCGTGGGGTGGGGGCCAGAGGGAACGCAGTGGGGAGGGAGAGGCAGCTGGTTCAGGTCCAGGGCAAACCCGTCCTTACCACCGGAGGGAACATTCCAGGCCCCCCCAGCGTCTTCTGGGTGAGCCAAGGGGTAGCTTCCCAACTGCAGGTGGCAACCCACAGGTGAACCGCGACTCAGGGAGTCTTGACGGGCTTTTTTAGGTTCACGTGCAAAGCTTTGTACGGACGTATGCTTTCGTTTCTCTCGGAGAACGCGCGGGAGAATGGCCGGGTCTGTTGTGGAAGCGCGTTTAACTGTTTACGAAAAAGCGGTCACGGCGCTTTACAGTCGGATCAGCAACGAGGGAGAGTTCACGGTCCCTTAGCGACTCAAGCGTGCGTGGTGTGGTCAGTCTGTTGCATTCCAGCCCGGACAGCAGGCGTGGAATGGTATCTCTCTGGAGTTCCGATTCGCATGTCCTGATCACTGAGGATGTTGACAGTGTTTTGTGTGCTTACTCATCTTCCAGATATCTTTTTTGGTGAAATGTCTTTTCAAAAAATTTTGCCCATTTAAAAAACTGGGGCCGGGCGCGGTGGCTCACGCCTGTAATCCTAGCACTCTGGGAGGCCGAGGCGGGAGGACCGCTCAAGGTCAGGAGTTCAAGACCAGCCTGAGCAAGAGCGAGACCCCGTCTCTACTAAAAATAGAAAGAAATTAATTGACCAACTAAAAATATATAGAAAAAATTAGCCGGGCATGGAGGCGCATGCCTGTAGTCCCAGCTACTCGGGAGGCTGAGGCAGAAGGATTGCTTGAGCCCAGGAGTTTGAGGTTGCTGTGAGCTAGACTGATGCCAGGGCACTCTACAGCCCGGGCAACAGAGTGAGACTCTGTCTCAAAAAATAAATAAATAAGTAAAACTGGATTATTTTCTTACTGTGAGTTGTTAGAGTTCTTTATGTAATCTGGATACAAATCCTTTATTAAATATATGCTGGGCAAATATTTTCTCAGTCTGTGGCTGGTCTTCTCTTAACTGCTTCTTTCAAAGAGCAAACGTGTTTAATTTTAACGAAGTCCAGCGTTCTCTTTTATGGATTGCGCTTTTGGTGCTGTGTCTAAGCAATCTTTGTCTGACCCAAGGTCACGAAGATTTTTCTCTTATGTTTTCTTGTGTAAGTTTTATGGTTTTAAGTTTTACATTTCGGTCTATGATCCATTTATAATTAACTTTTACATAGAACATAGAGTATAGACTGAAGTTCTTTTTTTCTGCGCATGGATATCCAATCTTTCGTGACCATTTGTTGAAAAGGCTGTTCGTCCTCCACCGAAATGTTTGTGCACCTCTGTCAGGAATCAATTGACCGTGCGTGCGTGTCTATTTCTGGACTCTGTATTCTGTTCCATTGATCTGTTTGTCTGTCTTGTTGCCAATACCACGCTGTCTTGATTACTGCGGCTTTATAGTAAGTCTTGAAATCAGGCGATATAAATCTGCTAACTTTGTTCTTCTTTTTCAAAGTTATTTAGTCTATTCTAGGTCCTTTGCATTTCCAAATGTGTTTTAGAATTAGCTTGTCAATTTCTCCAAAAAAAAAAAAAAAAAAACCAAAACTAACCTGCTGGGATTTTGAATGGGATTTCATTGGTTACTTTTTTTTTTTCTGAGTTCTGGAAAATGAATATGAAAAATTATAGAAATAATTTGAGGTCAGGGATGACACTGTTTTCTTCCAGAAAGCATTGACTTTTATTCTTGGCTTGTAGCTGGGGGCTCTGGCAATCCTGGATTACTGTAATCAATATAGCGATTGAGACGATTAAAATGAACTCAGGTCCTGCAATAGCTGGTCTAGTTCTGTTCCACCTTCTTTTCCAGGGTTTAATTCCTCTGAGTTCCAACCAAAATATGAGTTTCTATAGGGTTCCCCCTCTTGGGATGGAAGGAGGGATGGATAGATGGGACGGATGGAGGGATGGGCGGATGTGTGGGTGGGTGGGTGGATGATCTGGGCTCCAGAGAGCTCCACAACTCCTCAGAGGTCCTCAGAGGTTTCAGGGGAGGCCAAGTGGCTCCACCTGGGTCCATTTAAATGTTCGTCCCCATAGGGTTTCTTGAAAGAAAACAGTTCCATGGCTGAAAGTAATCCTGAAGCTTCTGCTCTAGTCCAACCTCCACAACTCACAGATGAAGAGATGGAGGGTCAGAGAGGAGCAGGGCCTTGCCCCGGGTCCCACAGCTCGTTAATGGCCAACCTGAGACCCGACCCACATCTTCTGACCTCCGGGCCAAGGGCACGTCCTTTGCTGACTCTGCCTCCCACGACTGGGGTGCGGCTCCCATCTCCCTCCCCTTCTTGCAGGGCAAGGAGAAGTTCCTGGGCATCCTGAGCAAGTACATGGAGGTCCACGGCACCGTGTACTACGAGAGCCAGCGGCCCCCCGAGGTCCCAGCCTTCGTGAAGAATCACGGCCTCCTGCCGCAGCCCGAGTTCCAGCAGCTGCTGCGCAAGGCCAAAGTGAGGCCCCCGCCCCCGCAGTGCTCTCCGCCTGCTGCCCACGGATGCCGGGGAGGCCACCCCCACGTGCCTGCCAGGCCTGCTGCCACCACTCACGGCTCTTTCCACACGTGGACATACCCCAGCGTGTTCTGCTGCCCTGAGTCCCATGTTGGTCCTCCTGGGGGCCGGCCAGCACTCACAGGCAGAGACGGGGGTGCCCACCAGGCAGAGGAGGCCCTGCAGTGAGAGGGACCTGGCAGGGCTGGCAGAGCTGTGGCTCAGTGATGGAGCAGGGGGATGGGCTGCCCACCTGTCCCCTTTCAGTACCAGTCCAGCCCGATGGGGCCAGGCCTAGTTTTCAGAGCCACTGAGGCTGAGGGAAGGGTCCTGGCTGGAGTTCCATTGGGAACCTGGCTGGGTTCCTGACCGACTGCTTCTGGGTGTCCCTAAGCTGCATCTCTGAGCAGCCACTGGCACAGTGGGCATAACCTACTGCTGGGCCCCGCAGTATCAGCTAAGGCTGGAGGGTCTCCAGCTGGCTTCCAAGCCTGCTCCTGGTCTCCTCATAGCGTGTTTCCTCAGGCCTCTTGAATGTGTGTGGGGGCGGTGGGGGGCAATGCCTTTGCACAGTGAACAGCATGCACAACCTCACATAGCAGCCCTAGATTCAGAATAATTTATTAACTGCCTTCCAGGGCCCAGCCCTGTGAGTGCTCCCAGCACAAGTTATGTGCTGCAAAATGTTTTTAGGATGAGTAAGGGCGGTTCTTTGGGGTCTGCAGCCTTCTAGGCTTGAAACCATCGCTGTTCCCTTTCCCACCCCAGAACCGTGGCCTGCCGGAGCAGGAAGGAGCCATGGATAACATCCAGTCAGTCTCCATATTTCACATAAGGGGAAACTGAGGCCTAGAGAGGGGAGGCACTTGCTCAGGGCACAAGATAGCCTGGGCTATCTTTACTGGCCTAGCTGTCTCCTACGAATGTCCCAGCCCCTAACCTTGTCCCTGACGTCTGGGGGCTCCTGGGCAGTGGCGGCCCCGCCTCCCCTGACCACGGTGCCCCCTTGACTTCTTCAGCTCTTCATAGGGTTCGGCTTCCCCTACGAGGGCCCCGCGCCCCTGGAGGCCATTGCCAATGGCTGCGTCTTCCTGCAGTCCCGCTTCAGCCCGCCCCACAGCTCTCTCAACCACGAGTTCTTCCGGGGCAAGCCCACCTCCAGAGAGGTGAGTGGGAGAACGCCGCCCCGAGCAGGAGGGTCCAGGACGGAGCCCCTGCAGTTCCCGGAGGAGGGGGGCTGAGGGCGGGGCAGAGGGAGAGACGGGGCGTGGGCAGCGCAGCTGCCTTCAGCCCAGCGCAGCCGCAGGCACAGGGAGCAGCTGTCTCTGTGCCCGGCCAGGTGTTCTCCCAGCATCCGTACGCGGAGAACTTCATTGGCAAGCCCCACGTGTGGACTGTCGACTACAACAACTCAGAGGAGTTTGAAGCAGCCATCAAGGCCATCATGAGAACTCAGGTGAGACCATTGGGTCCAGTCCATTCAGCGGGTCTTCATTATAATTAGAAAACGGTGCTCCTCTGGGTGAATTCAGACTTGCAGGCCTGAGTTGGCAAAGGTATCCACCCCTTCCCTGGTAAGACACAGCCCTGAGCCGGAGCGTGTGGATTGAGGAGTGAAACGGGAGCCCCCACTCAGCGGCTCAGGTGTGTACATGTGGGGACTGCCTTTGTGCAATGAGCAACCTGTACAACCTTACATGGTAGCCCTGGATCTGGAATCATTTCTTGAACCCCTTCGAGGGCCAGGTGCTGAGCAGATGTGTTCAGGATGAGTATGTGGAGGTTCTTCGAACTGTGCTTCCGGTGCGGGCCTGCAGCCTTTCACAGCGCAGGACACTAGAGTGTGCATCCAGATCCTGTCGGATCTTGTTAAAATGGACGTTCTGATTTAGCCAGTCTGGGTGGGGCTGAGTGCTTACATTTCTAGAGGTCCGGGCTGGTGCTGGGCCTGAGTAGCAAGGGGGTAGAACACTTTGAGTCTTCAGCGAGGGTGAGTAGGTGCACACGTGTGGGCTGGGTGAGAGGGAGGAGGGGCTTGTGCCTGAAAAGCTCATGTTCCTGGTGGGCACCACTGTGGCTTTGATGGCACCTTGTGTAAAGCTTGTTCCTGCATTCTGGGCAGGGGCGAGACCTGG